>PVJO010013728.1:0-50703 GCA_004026905.1 Hystrix cristata | reverse complement strand
CCCTATATCTTAGTGTGATAACCTTCATCGATTTGGGAGGGTTAAATATCACAGGCATTCCTTGTCTTCCTTTCTCAGGGATTCCTTGCCTACTATATGGCCAAAAAACCACCAACCCAGGTGCCTTTCTGCATCTCTTTAACCGCAGGTCTCTGACCCCTGCTCACAGAAACAGCAGGATAGTCCTCACCCTCTCCTGGCTCCACTGAGTCTTTCTCTAACTCTGCTCCATAAAAATGTTGTGAAATCGGTTTTTCCTTCTCCTGCTGTTCTTAGCTAGGAGTGGCTGGCTACCCTCCTATGGGAACCTGCCAACAGGCAGAGGGAGCCCAGTGTTCCACATACAGTGCTCCCATTGTATGTGAAGTGAATAGGCAGGTCATTATTATTATTAATTATATTACTACTATCTGGGTTGGGCTGCCACCTCCCCACCCTGAAGTCAAGTGCATGGGTTCATGGCAGTTCTGTTTTACCACACTCAGTTTTTGCCTTCTTTGAGCCTCCAGGTTAGAAATGTCTAATTTTTCTGTATCCAATGGAGAAAGCAATGTGACTGAGTCTATCAATCGGCAAGGACAATAATGAAAGCCTGCCTTTCTCCCTCCCTCAGTCTGTATACAGAGTCTGGCGTGGAGGTTGTGTACTGTGATGCAGAAGTGGTCTTATTTCCCCTCACAAATCCCTTTAACATTGAAAATTCTACCTGGATTAACTTTTCATTTTACCGTCCAATATGGGGCTTCATTTTTTGCCCCTGCCTCAGGGTAACTGCTTTTCTTCAGCAATGAGTCAGAGACACTCACCGTAGCTGTTGCGCTGTAGTCAGCCATCACACATCTTTGGAATTTCTATTTTTAATTATTTGAGCAATCTCTATACTAATTTTCATAACAGCTGTATGAGTTTACATTACTACCAACAATGTTCAGTGTTGAAGGGTTTTTTTTTTTAATCTCCACGCCCTCACCAGAATTTCTTAATAACAACTTTTTCTGGATAAAGATATAACTCAGTGTTGTTTTAATTTGCATTTCTATCACAACCAAATAAATTGAACAATTTTTTCAGTACTTATTGGCCATTTATACTTCTTCTAAGAAGAGTATATTTATAATATTGTCCATTTTTGATTGGTTATTCTATTTTAGGGATCTAATTTAGTTGGGTCCTTTATGTATTCTAAATGCCAGTCTTAGAAGAATGGCTAGCAAATATTTTTGCCCCTCTGTAGGTTGCCTCTTCACTCTTAGTTGTTTTATTTACTGTGCCAAGACCTTTTAATTTGATATAATCCCATTTTATGATTCTTGATGTCATTTCTTGTATAATTGGGTTCTGTTCAAAGTCTATATGTACTCAATATTTATGTCTTCTTGAGTTTTACTATTTTATCTTCAAACAGATTGCTACTCTTTTAATGTCTAGTCTTTGATCTGTTTTTATTGTATTTCAGTACATGGTGTGACATATCTATCTTCTGCATGTGTATAACCAGTTTTCCTAGCGCCATTTGTTAAAGAGGTTATCTTTCCCCCAGCACATATTTTTGACCCCTTTTACAAAGATGAATGAACGTGCTTTCGTTGTTTCTGTATCTTCTATTCTGCTCCATTGACCCTCACGTCTATTTTGGGACAGTAGCCAATACTATCTGATTTTATCACTGTAGCTTTGTAAAATAAATTGAAAACTGGGATTGTGATGCCTCCTGCTTTTCCCTTGTTGCCCAGGATTGCTTTCACTGTTCTGGAACTCTTCTGGTTCCATATAAATTTTTGATTATTTCTTCTAATTCTTTAAAGATTGCTGTTGGTAGTTTGATTGAGATTTCATCATATATATGATGAAATATACATGATGATATATATACATACACACACACACATACGTGTGTGTGTGTGTGTGTGTGTGTGTGTCTTTGTATTAGTTTGGATAGTATGTCCATTTTGACAATATTTGTTCTGCCTGTCCAGGAATAGAAGCTATCTTTCCAATTTATGATTTCTTCTTCAATCTGCTTTTTCAGACTACTACAGTTTTTGTTTTTAAGTTCTTTTGTTTTCTTGGTGAGGCTAATTCCTAAGTACTTAATTTTTATTGAAGCTATTGTAAATGGTTTTGATTTCCTGCTTTCCTTCTTAGTTGGTGCAGGTACATTATAGGTATGCAAGAATGCTATTGATTTTGGGTTATTGATTTTGTATCCTGGTATATTGCTTAATTTGTTTATTAGTTTTAATAATCTTTTGGTGAAATTTTTGGGTGTTTTGGATAAATGATCATGCCATCTGTGAATAAAGATACTTTGACTTCTTCCTTCACTGCAATTATTATTTTAATTTCTTTCTCATCAGATTTTTCTATCTAAACTTTGAGTGCTAAATTGAACATGTGTGGTAATAGTGGGCCTCATTTCCTGTTTTTTATTTTAGTAAAAATATCTTTAAGTTTTACACCTTAAATATGATATTGGCAGGAGATTTGTTGTAAATGACTTTTACCAGATTGGGACAAAGTTCTATACTTATTTTCTTCTAAGTTTTATCATGAATAGATATTAGACTTTGTCAAAGACTTTTCTGCATCAATTGAGATGATTATGTGAGTTATACTTCATTTTGGTCTTTGTGACCCACTCCTGAGTGAAATACCTGGTCCTTGCTTCCATTCATTTTCTCATTGGATCCTTTCTTTATACTTTTAGATTTGAAAGACATTTATGTACAGCAAAACCTTATTGCAAGTACTTTGTTCTGCAATTTTTCTGCAAGATAAGCAAATATTTCTAATAAACTTTAACTTGATAAATGAGAGATGTCTTAGGGAGATGTGTAAAATGTGAGAAACAGTGCCAAATTTTTTACAGAAACACCACCCAAATAAGGTTGTATAAATGCAAGCAATGAATCTTTTTCAGGACAATGCAATGTCATATTTCCACGAACTCTTCAAAAGGAGGCACAAGCAAGTGTCACTGGATATGTTCCTTGCTAAAGTTTCATGAAAAGAAAATGATTCCATTGAGCCAATAGATAGTGGTGATTCCAATAGTGATAGTAAAATTCATCCTACACTGTAATACTCCTCTCTCATCTGCCTCATACCAGCCATGAAGGTTTACAAAGATAAGTACAAGTGAATTTATTTTTCTTTGTATTTTGAAAACTTTTATTTTTATTTATATTTTGTATTTCCTTTATTATTTCGTATTATGTTACAGCATTATAATCATTTTATATGAACATTTTTGAGTTGTGGAACAAGCCATGTGTGTTTCTATTATTTCTTGTGTGAAAATTTAATTTGATATACAAGTGCTTTGTATTACAATCATGTTTCTGTAACCAATTATACTTAAAGACCAAAATTTTACTGTACTGATAATAATCTTTTATTAGACAAGTGGTTTGTAAATATTTTTGCCAGTCTCTATCTTTCTTTCTCATTCCCTTCACTGGGTCTTTCACAAGGCAAAATTTTTTTAACTTGCTGAGATGAAGTGTATAAGATTTTGTCTCCTGGATCATGCAATTAAAATTACGTTTGAAAACTTTCTCATCAGACATAAAACCTGAGATATTTTTTAAGATTTTATTGCTTCCTATTTTACATTTAAATGTATAATGTATTTGAGTCAATCTTTGTAAAAGATGCGGGACTCAGGTCAAGTTTCTCTTTTTTAACCAGTACAGATGTCCAATAGCTTCAGCAAAATTTCTAAAAAATTGTGTGCATCTTTCATTCATTGAGTTGATTCTGAAACTTTATTTAAAAAAAGAAAGCATATTACCATTGGATGTATTCTGGTTTTTCTACCCTGTTACAATGATCTGTCTTTCATCTTTCTACCAATGTCACATTATCTTAATTAGTGTAGTTGTATAGAAGGCTTTACTATTGACTACAGTGATTCTTGCCACTATATTATTTCTAAAATTGTTTTGGGTATCTTAGTGCATATAATTTTTCTTGTAAATTTCAGAAGAAGGTTATGTTTATAAAATCTTTGTTCATTTTGATAAGATTTTAGTAAACATATATGTCAATTAGAAGATATTTACATATTTCTCATAGTGAATCTTCTAATCCATGAACATGGTCTTTTCATTTATTCAGTTCTTTCAATTACTTTGTAATCCTTTTGAATTTTTTTCTTTTAGTTATTAATCCTGTACATATTTTTCCAGTATATACCCAAGTCTTTTCTATTTTTGATTAAATATAAATTGTATTGGACTTTAAAATTCGGCTTCTAATTATGAAACTTTAATACATAGAAGTATAGTTGAAGTTTGCATGATGATCTTATACATCTGGTTTTGCTGGAGTCACTTATTTGCTCCAGTAGTTATGCACAAATTCCCATGGGGTATTTTAATATTACATTTAAGTATCTGTTCATTTCTCTGGCCCATTTCTTGAGTGGGCCATTGATTTTAGGTAGTTTAATTTTTTTATGTTCTTTGTATATTCTAGATATTAGTCTCTGTCTGAGGAGTAGCTAGCAAAGATTTTTTTTTCCCCATTCTGTGGGTCTTCTCTTCACCCTACTAATTGATTCTTTTGCTGTACAGAAACTCTTTAGTCTAATATAGTCCCATTTGTTCATTCTTGTTGTTAGTTCCTGTGTGATTGAGGTTCTGTTTAGGAAGTCCTTTCCTGTTCCTGTGTCTTCAAGTGTTTTACCTATTTTGTCTTCCAGAAAGTTTAATGTTTCTGTCTTAATGCTTAGATCTTTGATCCACTTGGATTTTAATTTAGTATATGGTGAGAGATATAGGTCCAGTTTCATTCTTCTACAAACTGACAACCAGTTTTCCCAACACCATTTGCTAAATGAGCAATCGTTGCTCCAATGTATGTACTTGGATCCTTTGTTAAAGATCATAAATTTGAATATGTCTGGAGAATTTTGTGTGTCCTTGATTCTGTTCCATTGGTCTATATGTCTATCTTTGTTCCAGTACCATTGCTTTGTAATATAGCTTGAAGTCTGAGATTGCTATGTCACCTGGTTTGGTCTTATTGCTCAGTATTGGTTTTGCTATTTGAGGCTTCCTCCTTTTCCATATAAATTCTAGGATTGTTTTCTCTAGATTTGTGAAGTATGCTGTTGGTATTTTGATTGGAACTGCATTGAATCTGTATACAAGTTCTGGAAGTATGGCAATTTTAACACTATTGATTCTACCTAACCAGGAGCTGGAATACCGTATGGTATCCCTCATTTGAGTGAGGCAAAATAAAAACAAAGGAAATGGGTAAACGATGGATACAAAAAGGCAAAGTGTTAGATATAAGCCAAAAGGCAAAGGTTTCAGGAGAACAAGAAGAGGGCAAAGGGGGAGGGGAATGGGATTCCAGAGGAATAATTATGTCTTAAAAATAAGAACCTAATAACCCAAATTTAAAACAGTGACACGTACACTAGGTACTATGGTAACTTTATATAGTTGTGACTTAATGCTGCATCTATGTGGTTGTTTTTTTGCAGGGCTAGGGATGGAACCCAGGCCTCGGAGCAGAACATGCAAGCACTCTACACTGAGCTATATCTCAACCTCTATGTGGTTGTTTACATTGCTCATTGATTGCTCACTGTCATAAGCAAAAGGCACAATGTATTGTGGTCTGTAAGCTTGTGTAATGACCTATAAGTTTGTGTAATTTTGGATAAATTTAATCAAAATCTATTTTTTAAAAATGCAGCAGATCACTAAAAGGAAACAAAATACTGTCTTTGCAACCCTGCAATGACAAGGTAACCATTGTTAGCATTTTGATAGATTTCCTTTTAATATTTTCCAGTTTAAAAAAGAGTTTTATCTACCATTTAATACTTACATTATATGGTGTTTATTTTCTATTTTTATTATGCATGGACATTTTCTCAATTTTTACTATCATTGAAAACATTTTCATGTTTGCACACTATACTGTTCTATTAATCATTCTGATCTTGTTTTTAACTTATAATGGGTGTACAAATGTAACAACAAGAAATCCTTGTGCATAAAACTTTTTCACTCCAATAATTATTTTCTAGAATAAATTTTATAAGTAGAGATAACAAGTCAGTTGATAAAACTTTTCTTGTTTGTGACTGATATTTCTAAGGCTTATCAAAATTCATTTTAAAAATATTGTACACTTTCTTCCATACCATTAATGTTTTAGAATTATCATTTCACTGTGTATTTACCAGCACCAGTTATATCCATAAAATGTTCTGAATTTGTTTTAAATTCTCCAATTTTTAATTTTGATTTTCATGATCATACATGATTATTGGAGAGACTGAGCATTTTACAAGTTTATGGCTCATGTATGAGCATTAAATTGCAAATTACAATAAATGAATGAGACTAGGGATCTGCATGGATTCTCTTGTATATGTGGCCCAGAAATTTCAGAGAAGGTTTTGTGAGAGATTGGACAGGCATTCCCAGCTCCTGTTATGACGGAAGTCCACCACAGAGCCTGGCCCTGCAGGACCCTGCACCCCCCTACCCCGGGTTCTGGGACAATGGACCTACACTTCTGGGCGCCTGGGGAAGGTAGGGGCTGACCTTATCAGTCCTGGGCTGAATAAAAGAGTCTCTAGTGTTGAGTGGAGGGTTAGCAGGAAATGGAAAATAACCTCCTAGAGCTCATAAGAAAGAGGGGAAAGAGAGAGAGAGGGAGAGAGAAAGAGGAAGGGACCAGGATCACCAAAAGAAGAGGTAAGGGACACTAGAGTGGTCTCCTTCACCTGTCCCCATATGGGCTACCGTAATGTTCAGAAAAAAGAAGGAAAAGAAATGGAGGTGTGAGCTCAAAAAGACAGTTTTATTTCAGAACAAACCTGAAAGCGACCACTGTGGCACTAGAGAACAGACCAGCTGCTCTTATACAGGCTGTGGGGTCTTTTGTAGGGTCGTGGGGAGGGGGGAGTTCAATGAAAGAGAGTTGTGGCTACCTGCCAAGAATAAGACTTGAAAGAGCACAAGCGATAATGGTTGCCCAAGGATGAGGCTTGGGAAAGCGCAGGGAGTATCAGTAGCAGGGCTGATAATGTTATGAGTCCCCAGGTGCAGCTGTGCTAGGAGAGGGCAGTGTAGTGGGGTCTTTGATTAGGTGGTAGTGACAGTCAGATTCCTTCAGATGTAACTAATTTTACCAAAAAAAAAATCTTATCTGTGTCCATATTAACAGTTTGCTTTTCTTCTTGTGATGTAACTTTTATGTAATACAGAAGTTGTTTATAGAAAATAAAAAGAATCACAATTTCGTCATCAATGCTACTTATCGTTTAACAATAAATAGCTGAAATATGACTAAAAATATATAAAAACATCACATTGTATACTGCACCTGTATACAATAGAAAAAATATTTATAGAATGTACTGATAAAATGAAAGTATTAATACCTTTTCTATTTTTTATCTCATACCCAAAAGAAAAAACAGATTTTAGTAATTCCTTCTGATTATTTTCAGAAAAAAATGCATATAATAGTATCTGTCTATTCATCTGGTTTAATTTGTATCTACACTACTAGATTCATAATCTAAATACTATGCTTCATGTTGTTTCAGTCCATAATAAATCTTGGTAGCAAATATAAGTTTATCTTCTTCTTTATTTTATTTTTTTATCTTCTTCTTTTTAAAACTTGAAAAATATTCAGTTGTATGATTATACCATATACTGTTTAACAGATCTGTTCATAATATTCTGCTTGTTTTTATGATTGCAAACAATACTACAATAAACATCTTTGAAACTGTATTTTAGTAAGTTGAGTGATTAGATCCATATTTCAGAGAACAATCAATGAAATATTTTGTTAATCATGAACTTACAAGTTTTACTAGGTATTGTAAAATTATTTTTGAGGAGGTTTGCGCCAAATTTATACTCCAAAAAGCATCAATAGCGTTTCAAAAATTTGGCAAAAATATTAGCAAAAATAAAATAATTTTATATATTGAGTTTTTAAATTGTGATTGAAATTGAAAATATTTTGTTATGTTCATTAGCTATTTCTTTTTTTCTATAATTTGTTCATGTTTTGTAAATTTGAATTGAATTAGTCATATTTTTTCTAATTTCTGTGTGATTTGTATCTTTTCATTTTGAGATTATCAAGATATACATGCAACTAAAATAAATAATACAAAGAAATTCCACGTATCTTTCACTCTATTTTCCCCAGTATTGATTTTTTGCGTACCTATAGCCTATTTTAAACTGAAAATTAACAATGATATAATTCATCAGACACATTCGGACGTCTCCATTTTTGCATGTATTTATGTGTTTTTCCTATGAAATTAACACATGCATAGATTAGTGTAACCAAAACCAAAGAACAGCTTGTCAGACAGCCTGTCAAAACAATATTACTCTTTTTTTAAACACCTAATTAGTTACCAAAGCCTTATTCTTAACCTCTAGAAACTACTATTTCTATATTTTTTCTGTTTTACAAATATTACAGAAATTGAATCACAAAGTACTTAATGTTTGTGGTTATTTTGTACCCAACATAATCTCCTGGAGATTATCAAAATTGTTGATCATGCTAGTGCTTTGCTTTTTTTTTTTTTTTTTTTTTTGGTTTTGGAATTGCTTTGCTTTGCTTCTTTTTATTGCTGACTAAAGAGTAGTTTATGATGTTCTGGATCTACCACAGTTTCTTAATCTTCTATGCACTGTAGGTTTTCTTGGTTATTCTCAGTTTTTAAATTTTTTTTGAATCTTGTATATTTATGCATGTGTGAACATAAATTTTCACATCTGTGGAATAAATGCCAAGCCACAATGGATGGAACATATTGTAGTTGCATGCTACATTTTTAAGGAAACTGCCAAACTGTTTTCCAGATTGGCTGTGCTATTTTGCATTCCAACAAGCAATACATGAATATTATGATTTCCTTTCATATTTCCCAACATTTGGTGCTATTTACTTACTTTTGGTAATTCTAACCAACTTTTCTTGGATTTGATTGCTATCTTTTTAGCTTGAGTTTAATATCTGGTTATATTTTTGCCTATTTTCTCATTGCATTTTTCTGTCTCCTGTTGACTCTTGAGTTTACATATGATTAGATAATAATTGTACATAGTTTTGGAGCACAGTGTGACATTTTTATTAATATATACTTTTGTAATGATTAAATAATTATATTTGGTGTATACATTACCTTAAATACCATTTCTTTATGGTGGAAACATTTAGAATTCTTTCTTATAGTCATTTTGAAATATAGAATGCATTATTTTTAACTATATTCATGCTACTCTTATATACCATGTAAATGTAAATTAGTCTAACCTTTATTGGAAATTGTATGGACATTCCTCAAAAATAAAAATGCAATACTGTATGATACAGGAATCTCACTACTGAGTACGTATACAAAGGAAAGGAAATCAGGGTGACAATAATACATATGTGATTCCACGTTTATTGCAACATCATTCATAGCAGACAACATATGGAAACAACCTAAATGTCCATTAGTGGATAAATGGATGAAGAAAATTCAATACACAGAGAGAGAGAGAGAGAGAGAAAGGCAGAGAGACAGAGACAGAGAGAGACAGATAGATACTACTCAGCCATAAAAATACTGTCATTTGCAATAACACGGATGGGAATAGAATCATTATGTTAATTGAAATAAGCCAAGCACAGAAAGATTAATATCACTTGGTCTCATTCAGATGTGGAATGTTAAAAAATTTATCCCACAAAGTTTGAGAGCAGAATATTGATTAACAGAAGCTGGGGAAGGTTTAAATGAGAGGAAATGGAGACTGGTTGGTCAGGGGTTCAATGTTACAATTACATAAAAGGAATAACTTCTGGGTTTCTATTTAGAGCTCTTTACACATTTTGGATTGTAGTCTTTGGTTGGATATGTGTTTTTTAATTATTATACTAGAGCACCAGTCTTTTCATTTTATTCTATTTAAAGTACACTTTCCCTGAGCAAGCCATTTTTTAATTTTTGTGAAGTCAAATGTATCAATTTTTCATTTTATTAATGTATTTTGAAGTTACATCTAATAGGTTTTGCCTAAGAAGACATTAAATTTTTTCTACTATGTCCTCTTTTAAGTGATTTATAGTTATTTCTGAGGATATACCCAGACCAAACATTATGCCTATTCCAAGGGGATACCAGTCTGCCTATGTTTATTGCTTCATAGTCACAATAAACAAAAAGATGGAATCAATCTACATGCATATCAATACGAATGGATAACGAAAATGTGGTATGTATACACAATGAATTTTTTTTATTCAGTGACAAAAATGATATGCTACCATTTGCAGCAAAATGAATGGAAGTGGAGAATATTATGTTAAATTAAATAAGTCAAGACCCAAAAGACACATGCCACATGCTCTCACTTACATATAGATGCTAAAATAGTCTATCTGAATACGAATTAATGATAATTAAAGGCTAGGAGGTGAATAATGTACATTTAAACCTAAGTAGAAATAATGAGTTCTAGTGTTTGATATAATGAAGGATTAAGTACACTTAAAAATAGCCTGTAACATATTAGTGAATAACCTGAAGAGAGGATCTTGAAGTCTCCAAAAATAAAATACTGATAAAATGATAGAAATTTTGATATCCTGGAGTTCCTAGTACATACTGTATGAATACATTATATAACACTCTTTACCTCATAAATATACTTGTTTGTAACTTGTTATAATTTTGCTAAGGAGGTGGAAATAATTACTACACTAATTTAATTATTAAACATAGTATACATGTGTGGAATTATCACACTTATCTCTATAAATGTATACAATTTAATAATCAGTAAAACATTTAAACATATATTTTTAATTTGACTTTTTTTTTCAAGTCAATGATACATTTGAGGTAAATCTTATATCAGATTTCAGGTTCGCTGACATCACACTTTTTGTTGATCAACATCCCATTACTTTAAAGCAACTTATTGAAAATCATGTCCCTCAGCAATCAAATTTCTCTTGAACATTGATAGGTTTAACATATTTATGTTGGTCTATTGCTGAGTTTTTTATCCTGCCCCATTGCCTATTCCTCCAGCAAAACTGTAGTGTCGTAATTACTTTTTCTACATAAAAACAATATTCACAAGTACACTGATTTGCCCCCAGTATTCCTGTTTATTCAAGATTTTTTAATGTACTCTACACTTGTTCTCCTCTATAAAATTTTTAGAACGTGTTCATGTTTAATAATGGGACTGTAGTTTTGATAGGAATTAAACAGATTAATTTAGAGAGAATTTACACCATTTCTATGATGTGCCTTCTTATTGACTATGACTGCATGTCTTTTCTTTTATGTAGTCCTTCAATTTCACTGATCAGAATATTCGATTGTTAGCACTCTGATTCTATAAATATTTGATTAGGTTTATATCTAAGTATCTCTGTATTTCACTCCTATATTGTGATTAACTTTTATTTTTACATATTTAATTTTTTAATGTTTTTACTAGTACATGTTTGTAGCACATGATGATTATATTCCTTGTGGGAAGTTGGTACATGTGCAAAATACATCTTAATTCTTTTTTTCAACCATGTTTTCTTTCCTCCCCCTCCCACCATCTCATGGTCCCCTTCCCTTTTGGAAAAGAACAATCTTCCCATTTCTTATTATCTATCTTCCATTAGGTTCTTTATTTATACTGTGGATTTCTCATGTAAGAGATACCATATAATATTTAAGCCGATTTATTTCACTTAACGTTTTGATCTCAAAATGTACCCATTTTCCTACAAGTGAACCAAATTTATCCTACTTTATGGCAGAATAAGATTCAATTGTGTATAAATGCCATACTTCCTTTATCTATTCATCTATTGATAGACATATAAACTGCTTTCAAGATTTAGCTATTATAAATTGTGCTTCTATAAATATGGGTATGTACATATCAGTGTAATATGATGTTTTTAACTCTTTCTGGAATATATCTAAAAAGAGAATGCTGGGTTGATTGAAATTTTCATTTTTACATTTTTGAGGAATCTCTGTACTGATTTCCGTATTGGTTGTACTAGCTTACATTTCTACCAGCAAAGTAGAAGGGTAACTTTTCTCCTGCAGCCTTTCCATCATTAGTTATTATTTTATTTTTGACGATAGCCATGAATTCTGGGTTAAGATGGAATATCAGTGTTGTTTTAATTCGCATTTCTCTAATAAACAGAGATGTCGAGCATTTTTCTTGTATTTATTAGCTATTTGTACTTCTTATTCTGAGACGTGTCAATTTCAGTTGCTTACTTTTTGACTGAGTCTTTTATTTGGAGACGGTCTTATTTTTAAAATTTTGTTGTGTTCTGTGACTTTGCTGAACTCATTTATTGGAGGATATTTTATTTTGGTAGATGTCTCTGGACTGCCTACCAAAAAAATCTTCAAATATAAACATTTTAATTTTTTCTCATGAAAACTATGTGTGTTCTTTCATTTTTGTTTCCCTGATTTGTGGTTGGAACATCCAGTACTTTGCTGGACAGCAAATGTGAGAATGGTATTCAAGATGTTATCCAATCTTAGAGTTAAAATATTATCTTTCACCACTGAGTATGAGAGCTGTAAATTTTTCATCTATTGCCTTTATAGTGCTAAGGTTTATAGTGTTACCTTCTTGTCTTAGTTTGTTGTGTATTTTAATTGTGAAAGAGGGATAGAGTTTGTCAAATGCTTCCAACATTTAAATTCATTACATTATTTTTTTTCATTATTTTTTCATTACATTATTAATTTGGTAGATCATGAAATTATTTTCTCAGTTTTCCTTTCAACTTACATTCAAGAAATAAATCTTACACCTAGTAGGCACAGAATTATTCTTAATCATGTTGAATTCCATTTTATATTTTCCAACTTTTATTACCAAATTTTCTGAACTGTGATTATTGATTATTTCTTTTGTTAGTGTTTCTTACTAGTTTCAAAGTTATACTAGCCTTATAAAATAAGCAGGAAAGTGAATTCTCTTCTATTTGAATAAAATATATATAAGATTATAAAACTAATTATATAACTATTTGATAAAATTCTTCAGTAATCCATTGGTGCAATGTATTTATTTGCCAAAATGTTTAACTATGACTCCATTCTTAATTGATATGAACTAATATATGTGTCCTATGAGATGTGACTTAATATTTGGTAAATGATTAAATTTTAAACACTTATTCCAGTAAAATATGCATTCTCATCAAACATCCTAAAACACTCTGCCTCAACATAGAACGGTTCTTTGTTGGTAATGTAAATAATAAAATCACTGTTGGAAATCAATATTCAGATTGCTCAAAAAGCTAAAAATATTAATTCAATTTGACCCAGTTCTCCCTCTTAAGTATCTTGCCTAAAGTGCTGAAGTCATCATGTTACAGAAATAGGTGCATATTAATATTTACAGCAGCACAATCATAATAGATAAGTCATGTACCCATCAACAGGTGACTAGGTGAAGAAAATGTGATATATATACACACTGGAGTACTACTAAGCCCATAACGGGATACACTTGAGTTATTTGTGAGAAACTAGATGAATCTCGAGAACATAATACTAAAAGAAATAAGTCAGACACAGAAGGTTAAATGTTGCACGATTTCTCTAACATGAGAGGCACAAAATATGAATAACATGAAGAGCTGTGACAGTTAATTGTGTCACCTATTTGAATTGAATAAGAAACATCTAGCAGATTATCTGATGTCTTGGTTATTTTTCTTGCTGATGGGACAAAATACCTGATACTCGAAGTTAAAGAAGGAAAGGTTTATTTGGTTCACAGTTTGTACAGGTTTCAGTCCAGAGTTGGCTGGCACCTAGGCAGGGTGGCATGGCAGAGGGGTATCACAAAGAAGAAGCAGTTTGTGGCAGGTAGAAGACAGCAAAAGCATCAAGCAGCGAGTGACAAGTGACAAGGGATGACCATCTTTCTGTCCCTTCTTCTGTCCAGGCTGCCTGCCCTTAGAGTGGGTAGAACTCACATCCAGGATAGGGCACTCTTAATCCTACCCAGAACTATTCCAAATTAAGTAGTGGACTAATTTAGTAATTACACATCCTTAATCCCAGCACCACACACTATATAGATCAGCCACCTCTGAAAAAGCCCCACCTATGACCACATGAAGCTTTGCAGGGGCATCTAGCCAGAAGCCATAACAGTCAAGCACAATTCTGGGTTTGCCTGCGAATGACTGACATGGAGGTCACAAACTGAGAGAAGACCCATCCTGGATATGGTTAGCACCAAGAAATAGGCTTGTAACCTGGATGGAATAAAAAGGAACAAACAAAGAAGTCATCTCAGAGGGCATAAATAAGAAGCCATCCATTGCAGGCCTAATGGTGAAAAAGTGTCAAGCTTTTATTTGAGGCGAGAGCCTCTGGGAACATTGCTTAAGAAAGGCCTCTTACGGAGTTGGTTCCCAAGGATTCATTCTACGGTACTCAGCTATTCAGCAATAAGAGGCAGTCACGTCCATGGTCCAAGCAGTCCTGTCTACTGCTTCTATTGAAAGAATACATTGGTACCATCCATGAGATGTTGTGTTTACTGTCATGCTGATTACAAAAGGTATGCCTTCAGTGAGTCATCCACCCAGATTTCAAAGGAAAGCCTGTCCTAGTCTTTCTCACCACTGGGCCAAACTATCTGACACCCACAACTTAAAGAAGTAGAAGTATATTTTGGCTCATGTTTTTATTCCATGGTCAGTTGGCTTTGGGGGAGAAACTGGATGGCAAAGAAGCAGGGCCCAGGAAAAAAGTGCTCAATGTATAGCAGGCACTAAGCACAGAATGAAAGAGAGAGAGAAAGAGCAATGGAGGGAGATATACCTTTCTGATTTGTGCCCCCTAAGACCTGCTCTAACCCAAAAAATGTCTTAGCAAATCAGCTATAACTCAACAGCGGACAAACACAGTGTTAAGTACATAACCCAAACACTTCCCAAACACATGAGGCTTTGGGGGAAACTAGATCTAAACCAGAACGATGGCCCTGAGAGGGCAGTACCTCAAGCTGTGGGAATGAAGCCAAAATGGCAGTGGAGGCCCCAGAAAGTCAGAGAGGACATTAACACGGATCTAAACTGTAATTTACATTTGTGGCCCCCTTATGTCCATCTCATTATGCAAAATGAATTTAGTTCATCTCTAAGAATCACCAAATCTTAACATTTCAGCTTTGCTGAAAAGTCCAAGTTCAAAGTTTCCACGGAGTACTATAGTGAAGAGGAGTGGTGAGATTGGACATTCGTGTTCTGTTCTTGATCTTAGTGGGAATGTTTTCAGTTTTTTCCTATTTATTAATTGCTAGCAGTGGTGTGTCATAAATTGCTTTTATCTTTTAAGGTGAGATCTTTTATACTAATTTTTTCAAGGTTTTTTTTTAATCAAGAATAAATGTCACATTTTGTCAGAGGTCTTTTTTCCTATTGAAATGAACTTGTGATTTTAATCCTTATTTCTGTTTACGTGATGTATTACATTTATCGACTTATGGATATTGAGCCATCCTTGCAGCCCTGGAATAAAATAGATGTATGATCTGCTCAGTGATTTATGGTATTCCATTTGCAAGTATCTTTTTAAGGAATTTCGCACCTATGCTCATCAAGGAAATTGTTCTGCAGATTTCCTTGTTGCTTAGGTCCTCATCATGTTTTGGTATACGGATAATGTTAGCTTCAAGGAATGTGTTTGGCAGTTTTCTTTTCCTCTTGATTTCATGGAAGAGTTTGGAGAGTACTGGCATTAATTCTTCCCTGAAGTTCGTGTAAATTTCAGCAATGAATCCATTGATTTGTAGGCTTTTCTTACGTGGCAGGATTTTTATTACTGCTTCAATGTCTTTGTTGTTAATGAACTGTTAAAAGTTTTTGTATCTTAGCTCAGTTTTGATAACAGATATGTGTTTACGAATCTATCAATTTCTGCTAGATTTTCCAAGTTATTGGAATACAGAGTTTCAAAATACGTACCACCATCTGAAGTTTTGTGGTTTCTGTTGTGACTTTGCCTTTTTCAGTTCTTATTGCTGTGATATGAGACTTTTAGTTCACTTTTTATGGTAAATTAAGCTAAAGATTTCTCTATTTTGTATATCCTTTCAGAGAACCATCTCTTTTTCATTGATTCATGTTTTTTAGTCTCAATTTAATTAATTTCTGCTCTGATTTTTATTTCCTTCCTTGTATCAGTTTTAGAATTGGGTTGTTCTTGTTTTTGTAGGACCTTGAGAAATATCATCAAGTTACTTATTTGGAATTGTTCTGTTTTCTAATGTGGGCATTCACAGTTATGAACTTCTCTCTTAGTAATGTCTTCATTGTGTTCCATAGGTTCTGGTATATTGCACAACAATTGTTTGCTTCTAGGAGCATGTAATTTCATCCTTGCTTTCTTCATTGTCCCATTGATTATTTAAAAAGTGCATTACTACTCTCCATGTGTTTGTGTAATTTGTGAGTTTTCTATTGCTATCAATTTCTACTTTCATTTGCTATGATCTGAAAATATATACGAAAATAATTCAATTCTTTTGTATTTATTTTAAAAAGGATTTACACCCAAGTATGTGGTCTGTGTTAAGGAAAGTTTCTTGTGCCAGTGAGAAAAATGTGAATTATATTATTATTGAGCAGAACACTCTGTATGTATCTATTAAATCCATTGGTTCAATGGTGTGTTTGTAATCTGGTATTTGTTTTTCTTTTGACTAGGTAGCCTATTTGTAGTAGTGGGTATTAAATTACTCACTGTGATTTTGCTCATGTTTATGTGATTTTTATGTCCCAAAATATGTGTTTTATGCAGATGGGTATGTTGGTACTTGGTGGACATATATTTACAAGTCTCATGGTTCCCTTTAAAGTTGTTCCCTTTACAAGAGAAGGAAGTAAAAAGAATTGAATAGCAAAAGAAGAAATTAAAATATCTTTATTTGTACATGACATGATGATTTACATATGGGATACAAAAATCCCCAACAGAAAACTTAAAATAAATTCAACAAAGTGGCTGGATACAAAATAAACACAAAAGTTGATAGTATTCCTCTAAGCCAAGAATAAACACTATAAATGAAGAATAAATAAACTGAGAAATGAAAATCAGGAAAACAATTTCATTTTCAGTAGTATCAAAACGTAAATAACTGGGAACTCACCTAACCAAGCAAGTGAAAGACCTCTATAATGGAAATTATATTACTTTGAAAAAAGAGATTGAAGAGGACATTAAATAATGAAAGGACATCCCCTGTTGTTGGATAGGCAGAATTAATATTGTCAAAACAGTCATAATACCAAAAGTACTGTACAGATTTATTCCACTCCTCATCAAAATGTCATCAGATTTGTTTCCTTAATACAGAAAAAGTAATTCAAAAATATATATGGGAACAGAACTGACCCAGAATAGCCAAAGCAATCCTGTGTAACAAAAGAGCTGCAGGAGGCATCCAAATCCCCAATCACAAGTTATAAGACAAAGATACAGTTGTAAAAAGAGCATGATACTGGCACAAAAACAGACATATTGACTAGGGAAATAGAATAAGAATGCAGAAACAACTTTTAGAACCTTCAGCCATGCAATTTTTGACAAAGAAACTAATAAAGTACACTGGAGAAATAATCATACCTTCAACAAATGGCACTGAGAAACCTAGTTAAACACACACAAAGAATGAATTTTGATTCATATATCTCATGTACTAAAAAAAATAACCAAAATGAATAAAAGTCCTAGATATAAAAAGAGAAAAACTGAATCTACTGAACAAAAAAAATGGTAAAATGCGTGAAGTGTTAGGCATAGTCAAAGACTTCTTGAACCAAACACCAATTGTGGAAAAAAATGTAAGAATCAACAAATGGAATCATATTAAGTTTGAAGACTGTGCATGCCAAAAGAAAGAACTAGTTGAGTGAATAGAAATACTACAGAATGGGAAAAAAATTACCAGCTATTCTTCAGAAAGAGGATTAATATCTAGAGTACTTAAAGAACTAAAAACATTAGTCCCCCAAAATAAAAGACCCAACAAAAATGGGTAATTGAAATGAATGACATTTTACAGAAGAAATGCAAATGGTTAATGAATATATACAAATATTCAGCATATTTAGCCATTAGAAAAATGCTAGCAACACTTAAAAATTAAAACAACACTGAAATTTCCCCATTTTACTTCAGAAAGAACGGACATTTTCAATGACTCAAAAATTAGTAAATTCTGACCAGGTTGTGAGGAAAAGAAACACGTATTTTTGGTGAGAATATCAAGTAGTAAAACTGTTATGTAAATTAGTGTGGAAATCTCCCAAAAAACTCTAAAGATAGAAATTTCATTTGATACACCTATATCTCTTCTGGCTTTCTTCCCACAAGAACTAAAGATGACATATTACAAAGATATATACATACACATGTTTATGGAAGAACAACTCATCTAAATCACAGAAGTAGCCTACATGCTTTTCAGTATATGACTGAATAAAGACAATGTGGTATATACAGAATAGAGTACTGCTCTACCATAAAGCAGGACAAATCTGAGTCATTTGTATGAAAATTGATGGATCTTGAGGCCATAATGCTAAGAGAAATA
Organism: Hystrix cristata; assembly: GCA_004026905.1. Classification (NCBI taxonomy): domain Eukaryota; kingdom Metazoa; phylum Chordata; class Mammalia; order Rodentia; family Hystricidae; genus Hystrix; species Hystrix cristata. The sequence goes on along the minus strand of PVJO010013728.1, from coordinate 32,032 downwards.
GGACAGTCGCAAAAGGTTAAATATACTATTTCTAATTTGAGAGACCCAAAATATTAGCAATTTTAAGAGCAAAATAAAGAGATAAGAGACAGGTAGTTTCTATGGATATAGGAAGATATTCTGTAGAAGGAAGGAAAAGGAAGGATGAGGGGATAGTGTTAGTAAAATTAATAAAGGTAAAATATATAAATATATCAAATCAATAAGATGAATAAAAACAGTATTTCTCTGGAATATACTAATAGAAATAAAGTGAAATAATACAATATAAGAAAATGAAATGTCCACTGAGACCAATACCAACTCTTACTTATGAACCCCTGAAAACATAAAAAGAAAAAATTAAATATTTCCAAAATACAGTGACAGAGTAAATATTCTGATGCCAAAAAGAAAAAAATAGAGAGAAAGTAATAACACCAAAGCAAGTTTGAAGCCCAGCTTGGAAAACATTAAATCTGTAGTTCCATATTAAGCATGAGGGGCATGAGGTGCGTTCCAATGGGCTTGGGTGGCCCGGCCCCAAGGCCTTTGCCAGTTGCAGCCTTCACAGCCTCTATCTTGGCGTGACTTCACTTACTCTCTTTGGCTTGTCTCAGCAGACATTCCAAGTTCCTGACATCTCCAAATGCCTGGAGTCTCCACTGCACTTTCAGCATTATTCTCACAACTTCATGCACTGCCCAAGGTCACTGGGCCATACTACTTAGCCACCCAGGCCTTCATCTGACCATGAGGTGGAAGTTTCCATAATCCCACAACTCCTGCATTCAGCATTCCTATAAAATCAGCACCAGGTGGATGATACCAAAGTCTGCCAACAGTTTAAATAGTTATTATCCTTGGATAATAGCTACAATGGCCTCTGAGAAGCTAGCTGTGCATATGAAACAAATCTTTGTTCACCTATTCCCTGCTATGCTCTTCTCCACCAGGGAGCCAATGGACTCTTTTCTCAAATAAAAACATTTAGTTTCTCACCTTTGATCCTGAAATAGATCGGGTCTTATGGATTTCTGACATCTTTCCCCATGGCATCTTTCTTGTTGTTCTGATAAAAAGTACTTGGCTTCTTTTTAAATTCTGCTACGTATTTGGTCCCAGCTACAGGAAAGGTGATCAATACATGTATATGTGAGTATATAATAAGGTAGAGATTTTTATATGTATGTGAATGTGTGTTTGTGCCAGAAGTAATGTTAGAAAAAGTGTTTTTAAAAACTTTAGAGAAAGATATTAAAAATAAATAAGCTTAATAGAAAGTTCATATTTCCCTGGAGCTCTTCACTCTCAGTACTCTTTATACTGGCCTACATTTTCTTTTTCCATAACACTTTTTTTCTTCTAAAATACTAACATATTTGTTTGTTCCACACACTACAATGTAAACATCATGGAGTTATCTTCTTTTTGGTTTGTTGAGGTTTTCTGAAACTCAAAAAAACCATCTAACCTACAGCATGTACTCAACAAATCCTTAATGAATTAACAAACTAACAGAAAAATCAAACCAAGGGAGCTTCTGAACTTTAAAAATTGTTTAATCTTACTCAAAATAAGAAAAAAAGAATGCTAATATTAAAAAATTTAAAATGTCACTGAGATAAGCAAATTTGAAAAATTTGTTAGTGCTGTTTTTGTCAGGGTATGGGGAACCACTCTTATACATCTTTGGAGAATAAATTAGTATAAACTTGATAAAGGACAATTTTAAAATGCTTACGAAAATATGAAACACACATATGGTTCAGGAATTCCACCTGTCCAACAAAATGATGATTTTAATGTTATTTCAATGTTGGCTGTAACAGCAAATCAATAGAAACAATTTAAATGTTCATTAATAACAAACCTTTAAAATAAGTGATGGCCTATCTATATTAGTACTGTCTAATAAAAATTAACTGCAAGCTGTATATTTAATTTAAATTCTCTAGTAAAATTGGAAAAAAATTCTCTAGTAAACATAGTAAAAAATAAAAAAGAAATTAGGGAAGTATAATTTGATATTTTATTGAACTTATATGAACAAAATATTATTTTAATAATGTAATCAACACAAAAACATTAAGTTTTTTGCTTTAATTCACACTTATTCTTTGAAATGTGGTGCAGTTTATACTTACAGAATAATTCAGTTCATACAAGCCACATTGCAATTACTCAATAGCCCTATTTTTTGGTGCCTAACATATTAGACAGTGCGTCTTTCTATATGGGCATTATAAAAATATTTTTTAAATAACAAAATAGCTTCTTTTTTATTTTTGGGAGGGTGTGGGGACGGGTTCTCCCTAAGTAGCTCAGGCTGGTGTTGAACTCACAATATGTGAGGCCCAGGCTGGTTTCAAATTTGCCTCAGCCTCCTAAATGTTGAGATTATGTGTATGGGCCCCCACACTTGGCTAAAATAGCTTCTTAAAACATGTATTTGGATATGTCAAAGATATATTGTTAAGTGGAAAAGAAATGGGAGAATTTTATCATTTATAAAAATAAGATTTGCTGACATGTTTGTTTAAATATAGATAGCTTATAGCTATAAAGTTACACAGGAACGTGATGACTATGGCTTCCAGGGAGTAGACAATCTAGGTAGCTACATCACAGAGGATGGGAAGGAGAAGATGTTTTTCACTATATTTCCTCTTCTCCATTTTGCATTTGATCCATATGACTATATTACCAGTTTTTACAGAAAGACAAATGCCAGAACTTCTTCACCACCCACTGGGAGAAACATTGTAAGTCTGTATATAAATCGAGTAAATGTCTTATAATTAGCCTCATTAAAAAAGTTTAAACAATTCTATACATGGCAAAGGCAGAATAGATTATCAAAGAAAATATGCACTGTATAATATACATTGTCGGCATCGTTGCACTCTAACAAATATTTTCTTCTCACTCTCAGAAACAGAAGAGTAGGGGTGGGGATTTAGCTCAGTGGTCAGAGTGCTTTCCTAGCAAGCACAAGGGTCTGAGTTCGATCCCCAGTACTGAAAAATAAATAAATAAATAAATAAATAAGGAAAAGAAAAAAGAAACAAGACTAATCAATATGTGTTCCTTAACCTAATATGGTTAATATGGTCCACTGTTTCAGGAAACTTTTCTCATAAACCATCAGTCCTGGAATAGAAAGTTATGGAGTGGTTGCTGGCTGCATAGCAATTGAGTTAATGCACATACAAGCACTGTGTGTTATGCAAATGTAAAGTAGTAGTATTATAATCTTCATCATCAAGGGGTGAACCCAAAACATTTTGCACTATTCATTAAAGTATTCCTTCTGTATGTGTTGCTGTTCATTGTCCTGGGGATCAAATTTTGTGTTATTTTTGTTATGTTTTTCACAGGTTTTAAAATTTTTAAATAACTTTTAGTAAAGAAGTGATATCGACATGGGCTAATGGAATTAATGATTTGTTACCAGTCATTTTGAGTTTAGGATAGTCCAGAGTTTTTAGGTCATTCCCATTATAGACACAGAATTTGGTAAAGGAGGCTTAGAAAAAAATAATACAGGAAAATTTGAATGATACACCAGATTGACTCATGGTTACATAAGAGTGCCCTTGAAAATAGCCACTTGATTTATAGATTGACAGGCATATCTTTTCAAAAATAATTTTTTTTAGTTTTGCATCATTCAGAAGCAGTATTCATTTGGTTATGCGAATTTAATATATAGTTATTTTGTTATTTGAGGTAGTTTAATTAAGCAGGGGAATATAATCTGAATTGTTTTATTCAATATTTTGGAGACTTTAGAAATCAAGTGAGTCAGTATCTTAAGAATACCCACTTTCTTATCCTTGTTTATATTTCCCAATTTAGTAAAATATACTGGTTTCTGATGCTTTGACATGATATTTTTATTCTTTTCCTTTGAGCAAATTAGTTCATCACATTATCCTTGTGTTTTTCCTTTTTTCTAAGACACCATTCCATTTGTTGGAAAACAGAGCTGCCTACTAGAATGTGAAAATAGGTTTCATTCAATTAATGAGCTGGAAACAGGAAGATATTCTATAGCAAATGAGGTTTTCATATGAAAATGTTGGATTTGTCATATGGGAAATTGCTTCTTTTCAACTCTCTGAAAGTAATAAATTTTGCTTTTGTAGAGCATGAATAGATATGAACTCAACAAACCATACAAAAATAATGAGTTTATAATAATTCTAATAAACAAAAATTATTCTTTTGTTACAAAAGTAGAGAAGTACTAAATAGTAAATATATGAAAAGCCAACAAAAGGGAAATAAGAAGAAATGAGTTCTGATTTTTCAGTGGTGTATAATCATAACCATTGTCATTTAATCTAACCAGGAAAAATGAATAAATGATAAGATATTAAAAACAAACATGAACATTCATTGCTTTATTTTAAGGAATGTGCTTAAATTGGGGGGGTTCAGTGTTATTTTTCTTAGGGAAATATCAGTTTCCCAGACGAATAATACTACTGAAATTATCATCTGTTGATAAGTGACTCATTTTTGTTAACTTTACTAATAAATTTTAGTAAAGCCCAGTTTATAAGAACAAACAATTATTTGCTTTTTTGATCTTGAGGAGTTATTGGACAGATTTCATAGGGAGACCTCTAGAAATTTGACAGGACAAGCTAATTCTTTGTTTTATAGCCCCCATCAGAGTCTGACAGAGGTAGAAATATATTAACATAATTTTACAGATTCTGATTTTAAAGATCATTTAATCATATTCATGTTATCTTAACCCTGTCATTTGCTTTAAATCGGTATTAAAATTCCCATGATTAATTCTTTCACAACAAATGCAAATAACTTGTGATACATAATCTATAGAAATCAGCATGTAATCATAGTTTTCAGCTGTTGATAACAAACTACTTCTTCCAAGAAAGAGATTGTTAAGGTACTTTTGTTTTAAAATTTTATAAAATCTTTTCATAATCTTTAGAAATTCACTGGCGCTTGAAGTATATATTTCCAGGAGTCCTCAAAATATGTATGCTTTCTGATGAGAAGTTGTCCATTGCAAGGGATCCTAGTAGCCCAGGAAAGTATGAAGCATGATCAGAAAATACTTTAAATTTAAAAAATACTACCATTAAATTCACATTGTGATCAATATCCCTCAGAATTCTGCCTCTTATTTTAAATACATTTATCCCATCCTTCTTGACACTTTCTGAATCCATTACAATGTCTGTTTTTGTGTCTTTAGTCATACTGTCATGGCTGTCTTGATATCCTGAACTTGCTCAAAATTTTTACCTGTCATAATGATTTTAACTGTAGGCAAGAATCAGAAGTTGTATGGTGACACATGCAATGAATAGTTTAGATGAGTACACCACAATGCAGTGATTTTTTTATAAGTCTCACTTTCCATTACAAGTCACTCAGTAACAACATTCACCACTTTTTGATCACACCTTTTAGAGTATTCAAGAGACAGACCTTCCAGAATTGCTTCAGAAAGTGGCAAAAATGATGAAATAATTGTGGTCAAAGTGAAAGGAACTCAAAGTAATGTGTCTTACTGTAATAATTTTTTTAAATTTAAACATTCACTGTATATTGTCATCACATCACATCCAACTTCAGTGTGTAATCAGAATTTCTAAGAGGAGCATATCCAAGAATCCACATTCCCCTTGAGATTCATATATTCATGGAAGGTTGAAAAACACAGCTGTAATGAGTGACTGCAAGATGTACAATTTAAATGAATGACTGTTTAATCTACCCATTTATAAAGACCTGCTTAAAGGGCACTCTTTCTGCTACTTCTGCTTTATGTCACTTTTTTTAACTTGACATTGGACTAGCATTAGTTCTTTCCCATTTGAAGATTAAGAGTGAACCCTCTAAAATCTCACAAATACAGGTCCCATAACATTCCTACAGTCTCTCATTTATTTGCTTGTTTATTTATTCTTTAGATTGTTCATATTGGAGAAAATATGATATTCGACTTTTTGGCTTTTGCTTATTTTGGTTAACATGATGTTATCCAGTTCCATCCAGTTCCTGCAAAGGACATAATTTCATTCTTCTTTATGGTTAAATAATATTCATATATATCACATTTCCTTTATCCATCCAAATTTTGACAGGCTTTTTGGACTTTTTCCACAGCTTAACTATTGTTAATTTCATGGACACAAGCATGGGTATGTCTATATTTTGTTTGATCTACAAATCTCTTATTTCAGGTTGATTCTGGAATGAGGATATATGTCCCTCAGGTACTTCGAGTTACCTGGACTTTAGTCAATTTTCATGGAGAAATTCTGATGTGGTTGATCCTCTTTTCAGCCTTGCCCCCCACCCCGCCCCATCTAATTTCAATCTGTTCAATGTAGATATTCAGTTTTCCCACCTCCATTTGTTCAAAATGTTGTTTTTTCTTATGGTATGTGTCTGGCTACTTTGTGAAAATAAAAGATGGGTGTAGGCACATGCATTTGCTCTTTTGCATTCTTTTCTCTTTTATTGATGTGCATATTGATTTTGTGCCAATAGCATGTTGTCTCTCTTACTACGGCTTTGTAGTTTAATGTGGGATAAGGTATTATGATACCTCCACCATTGTTCTTCCTGCTCGGGACATTTTAGGCTGCTCTGGAGATTCTGTGCTTCCATATGAGTGTTAGTGTTAGTGTTTTTCTGGATTTTTTAAGAATATTGGTCTATCTATACAGGAATCGCACTAAATCTGTAGATCACTTTCAGTGGTATGGCTGTTTTTGCAATATTAGTTCTTATCCACGAACAAGGGAGGTTTATTTAATTTCTAATATCATCTTTGATTTTTTTCAATGTGTTGCAATTTTCATTGTAGAGTTCTTTTACCTATTGGTTAGGTTTATTCCTATGCATGTTATATCTTTGATCCTCATGTGAATAGAACCGTTTTCCTCATTTCATTCTCAGATGTTTCATTATCAGTAAATAGCAAAGCTCTTGATTTTTGTGTGTATTTTGTAACATGCCATCTCACTGAATTTGTTCACTATATGTGAGTGTCTTCAGGCTGTTTTTAGAGTCTTCTATATAAACAAGCACACCATCTTCAAAAAGGAATAATTTCCTGCTGGTATAACATATATTTCTCATGACTTATTACTCTGGCTAAATTTTCAAGTACTATATTGAAGAGTTGCATCTTATTTTCCTTGTTTTATTCTTATTTTTGAAGAAACAGGTTCGTTTTCCCCATTCAGTAGTATGATATTACTGTGAGTTTGGCATATGTGGCTTTAATCATTTTTCAGAAAGCTTCTTCAATACATATTTTCCTCAGTGTTTCTACCATGAAATAATGTTGATTCATCTCTAACGTATTTTTCAGCATATGTTGAGCTGGTCATATTATTTTTGCACTTGATTCTATTTATGTGACTATATATATATTATATATATATATTTTTTTTACATGTGTTGACCATCCTTGCATTACTTGGATATAACTAGAACCGTCCTGATATATGATATTTTTTAAGTGACATTAAATTCTGTTTGCCAAATCTTGGAGCAAGGATAAAAATTGCATGATCATTCGATAGACCCCAAAAAGTCTTTGACACTATTTCACATCAATTTATGATTTTAAAAAGCCTTGTAGAAAATAGGTATAGAAGGACCTAATCTCAATTTGATAAAAGTGATTTATGACAAGCACTGCCATCATATTAAATTGGGGAAAAATGGAAGTTTTTTTCTAAAAAATTAGAAATAAGACAGGATGATCACTATCACCACCTTTGTTCAATATAGTACCCAAAACTTTAGCCAGAGAAATCAAGCAAAGAAAGAAATTTAAAGTATACATGTAAGTAAGGAACAAATCAAACTATCCTTATTCACAGATGACAAGATCTTTTACATGAAAGATCCAAAAATTCCACCAGAATATTCCTAGAAATAATAAATTCAGTAATGTAGAAGAATGCAAATTCGACTCACAAAAATCAAAAGTGTTCCTGTACAACAATAATGAACCCCCTGATAGGGAGATTGGGAAGACAATACCACTCAAAGTAGCTTTAAGAAAAATTAAATTCTTAGGAATTAACCTAACAAGGATGTGAAAGATCTCTATAAAATAAGGTATAGTTCTATGAAAAAAAATTGAAGAAGACATGAGGAAATGGAATGATATGACCTTTTCAGAGAGGCAGAACAAATATCAAAATGACTATACAAAATCAATACACATATTAATGAACTTCCAAACAAAATTTCAATTGCATTCCTCAAATAAATTTTTAAGAATTCCTAAGATTTATATGGAAGAGTAAGAGAATAAACACACAGTAAAAATAATCCTTTATGACAAGATCAAAGCAAGAGGCATTATAAATCTGAGATTTAAGCTACATTACAAAACAGTGATAAAAACAGCATGGTACTGGCACAAAAACAGACATACAAATCAGTGGAAAGAATAAGAGCTGCAGAAACCACCCTGGCTACTTTGACCTATCTGATCTTTTGTTCTTGTTTAAAGGCTCAGTAAAACTCAATAAGGAATTCATCTGATAGTATTGTTTTATTAATTTGACATATTGTTGATATTGTTTCACTGCTTGTTATTCATATGCAGGAAATAGAAATTTGTGCTCTCTTTGTTTTTACTGGATAACCTTATAACCTTATACCTCTTCTGTTATTTCTGAGGTCTTAGAATGGATTTTAAAAACAATAAGCCACATATAAAAACATAGGACTTACTCAGCCATGTAAAAGCAAGTAGCATATTTGCTGTTCTTTATTCTGGAAGGACCAATTTCACTGGGGCTGTTTGGCCTGATCCCACCTCATGGAAGGGAACACTGATCCTGCTCTGTCAGTTTCTTTTACAATTTGATTCTCTACTGGTGAAGGGTCACTTTTATAATCTCATTCTCAGTTATTTAAGATTGAGAATGAGAAGTCTTGTGCAAATTGCTCCATTAACACAGCTCAATCACAATGATGAAAAAACCTCTTTCACTGTAATAGACTCCAAATTTCTCCTGCTGCTTTCTTTTTTCTTTCCTTTCTTGTGGTGGCTTGTTTTTTTAAAAAATTGATTTTATTGGTACACTTTTGATAAGCATAATTATCACAGTCATTATAGGGACTCTGCATCTGTATGTAATATATCTTGATTCTTCCTGTTTTCCTATTCCCCTCCTCTCTGTTCAACCTTTCTTCCTCTCCTTATTTACAAAACATTTGTTCCTATTTTTTCTTTCTATTCATTTTTTTCTTTCCTTTCTTCCCTTCCTCCTTCACTTCCTTAGTTCCCCTTACCATTTGAATATTTTCTTCCTACTTCTCAATATCTATCATCCCTCTTTGTTATTATTTTATTATTTATCCTTTCAGTTTCTCACGCAAGAGAAACAACAATATTTAAACATATGTATGATTTTTTTCATTTAAAATATAGTCTCAAGGTGTATCCATTTACCTTAAAATGTCTCAAGTTTATCCTTCTTCATGGTAGAGTAGTAATACATTGCATATAAAAATCACATTTTTTTGCCCATTCAGCAATTGATGAGCATCTGGGCTGTTTGCAAGATTTAGCTATTACAAATTGTGCTGCTATAAACATGGGTGTGTGTATATTGCTGTGTTATGCTTTTAAATGTTCTGGGAAAATACCAAGAAGGAGAAGAGCTGGGTCAAATTAAATCTCTAGTTTTAGTTTTTTGAAGAATTGGACACCTAAAGACCAGAGAGACTCACCCTAAAAAAATTTTTTGTCCCAATTTGTCTGCCTTCTTGTCCTTAAAAGCTGGGAACTAGGATGCATCTTCACTCAGTCTCCCTTACCCCTCCTTAGGAATATTGCTTAGGCAAGGTAGACTAATAAGTTTTTTTTAAAGTAGGGTCACCCCAGCACACGTGATTACATTAGCATATCTGAAAACTGATTTTCATAGATTCTCACTGGCTAATACTAATTTTAACCAGATTGAACATTAAGGGAACCAGGAATTGTCTTTCTTTCTATGATTTCTCTCCAGAGCATGACACCAGGCCAGCAACAATTCTATACTCAAGGATGTGTGAACGGAGGGATGAAAAAGGAAAAGCCTTTAACTAAGTATGATCCAAAGGGTGACAGGAACATGAGGAAGGGGCCACAGATGCTGGCAGAGTGCACAATCCAATTCTGGCCACTTCCTTGCGCACTTTCATTTTGCTGCTTCCGGAACTGGATGGGGCCAAACCTAAGGGACACCTTAGGGATACAGAATAAGCAGGAATAGACAGGGATACTGTCTCTTCACTTGTTTCTTTTCAAAACTGGAAGAAACTATCATATGGCGATATCTGCAGCAGGTCAGATTTGAGCTTCAGTAGAACTTCAACTCCCCCACTCTTTGAAATACATACATACCTCCAAAAATTATTACCTAGCTTCTTTCTCCATCCAAATTTAGCCTGAGCATCCCCTGAAAAATTAAATACTTGCCAAAGGAAAATTACAACACTGTACCTCTAACAGTCTGTCCACATAGAGGGAACAGTTACATGTGACTATAAAAATAGCACATTCGGCTATCAGCTGGGACTATAAAACAATAGTGAGTATAAAAACAACAGAGGGCTCTGAAGAGCATGTAAAACTACTCCAAGATTAAGATAAACCAAGGTTCCTTATTAAAACAGTCCTTTCTTTCACAGTTGTAAAATATTTTTTCCTTCTGATTCTTAACATATTGCAAGAGATCTGTGCTAATTGACGACAAACAGAAAAAAGTTCTGACTGGTATATTTATAGTCACAAACCTAAAAAAGTGTAAGAGGGCTAGCCAATATGTCTAGGAGTACACTCTGATTTAAAAGTAATTGTTTTGAGTGTTTCAGATGTTTGTCCATCTGTCTATTTAATCTGTGTTAATAACATCTTTAAATATTTACAGCCCCTTCATTTAAAAAAAATAGTTTTTGAGCTCAACAATGTCTTTTTCTTTTTTTCTCCTGACTCTTTTTGGGATCTCAGTGGAAAACAAGTTGTACTGGTTTTCAAAATAGCCAAGGTCAATACAATACCAGATGAGAGATGGTGGAATTTAAATTTTGATAACATGAAGATTGTATATGATTTATGTTAATATGTATGTTAACTTTCAGTTGTATACAGTAGTACCTGAGTTCATGAATTTAATTCTTTCCACAATTCTGGTTGCTGAATTCATTCCATGATTCTGGTTGCAACTGCATTGCCATTATAGTAATTATTACTAACCTCATGGTATTCTAAATGATTTATTTGTGTTTCCCAAGTGTATAGGGCTTCAAAAATGCAAAACTAAAAAATATCACGCTGATGACTTCCAACTAAAGTTGTTTATGGTGATAAACTTTTTAGGCTCAAGCATCTGGCTTCCTTACTTCTGTTCCAACTATTTGTGATGAAATGTGCATGCCACTCCAACATGAAACAGCGAGCCAGATGACGTCAGTTATTTCTCAAAACTTTTGCTTATGTGATTGTTATGTAGTTGTGTTATAATAGTTAAATGCACCTAAACACTGTGAAGTCCAGGCAATGTCACTATAAAGAATAAATATTGGACAGTCATAATCTATAGAATACATCTATAAACAAGTACATTCTACTTAAATAACACTTTATTAAAAGAATAAATTTAGGTAAAAGTTTCATTGCCATTTAATATCTTGTAATTAAGGTAACTGACTAAACAGTTACTTTATACTATGTAGAAATTTAAATATTTTTCACCAATAATTACAAAGTCTTATGGTTCTGAAATAATAATGTCATGATGGCATGCTGAAATGCTATGTCATCCTTGATCTCAAATTTTCTCTGTAAAGCTTTATAATGTTTTCTGTTAACATTCTACAGAAATTCAACTTCTAAGACAACTATGACTGGTAAAGAAATAACAGTTCTCTGGTCATGCTATATATTTCAAAGGTTCTTGAGATCCATATAAGAGTGAGGTGGTTAAACCTACAGATTCACTGCAATACTGGTGTAACTGATTTCCTGTGTGTTTGACAACTGAGATTGGAAGACCAAAGCTAAGAAGACAACGAGGATAGAACAGCCAATATTTTGACACTGGCCCTCCAAGGTCATCAAGGACACAGGACATGAGTGGGGCTTTCTACAGGATCCTACTACTCTGGTAAGTCACTTAACCTCCTGAGCAGAGAGATCGTTGGACCCGAAAGGACTGGAGTCAATCAGTGTACTTTGTGCTCAAATGAGGGTCACTAAAAAAAAAAAAAAGCCCCCATGCTTCCAAAGAAAGCCACATGGTCAAACAAAACTGTGACCATACCAGTAGATGACCCTGTCCAAGGATCTAAGAGGCTCTGCCCATAGTCTCCAAAGTAAACCCTGAAGAGTCTTAACTGACTTTGATATATATAGTGTGAGGATAATTTTTTATTAACACAGGTCTCATTTTAACTTGGTCTTGAACTCTCAGCAGAAAAGTATAAACAAAATAATGTATAAAAGGTTAATAATAATATAAGGTAGATAATAAAGGGGGTTCCAACTATTACACTGGCACCCACTGGCAGTATTCAGTTACATCAGTATCTCACCACTATTATGGCCCAACAAGACTGGAAAGCCACAGTGGCAGCCTGTTTCAGTCAGTATTTACTAGAGAAACAGATGTAATACAAGAAGGACAAACATATAAGAATTTATAGATTGGCATATGAGGACCACCCACAGAGTCACATGTGGAGCAGGGCAGAGTTCTGTCTGCACACCGGAGATCCAAAGGATCTAGTCAAAGTTCTGGAGTTCACTGTAGCACCCAGTGTGGTTCCGTATCAAGAGGCCTGTGGGTCTACAATAGAAGGCTGAGGAGTCCACATCGGAAGGCTGACAGGTCTGCATTGGAAGCCAGGAGATTTTGTCTAAAGTGAAACCAGGAGATTATGTCCTGTGCTGGAAGCCAGGAGATTATGTCCTGTGCTGGAAGCCAGGAGATTATGTCCAAGGCAAAACTGAAACTCCTCTGAAAAAAATGAGGCAGATCCACCCTTCTTCATTTCCTCTTAATACTATCCAGGCAACAAAACTGCCCTAGGGTGGGTCTACTACACCTTAGGGTGTGGAATTCCTGAGCCAATTTATTTGAGCATCTCTTACTCAAATTGACACAATCAATTGGCCATCACAATCCACCAATTCTCAACTTGACAACCACACACATTTCTTTAAAACAGTCTCCAGATACAAGGACAAGCCCATAATTATGCCTAATGTGCTATAACTTTCCTGCATACAAATGGAAATACACCAAATCCCTTCCCAGAACACTAGGCAAGTTTTCTTTGGGTGATGGTTACTCTTAACATTCCATAAATTGAACATTATAAAATAAGATTAACAATCCTTAGGAGCCAGTATTAAGTCTATCAACATTATATTTCATTGGTATAGTAGGCGAGAACTAGTACAATTACGATCCTCATTTCTGTAGTTGATCATGGGGTCTTAGTTGATATGTAGAAGTACCTTCTTCTGACATAAATTCTGTATTCTCTTGGCTTTCAGCAAGCACCTCAGCAGGCTTTAGTTCTTTCCCTGGTGGAGAGACCCATACCTTCATTCCTGAAGGTTTTGGACCATTTGGCATTCTGCCTGGATGATGTTGTAGTTTCCCATTGAATTTAATAACAGGGGACTGTAATACTAGAAGACTCTCTGAAGGAACTCTTGCATTCCAAGTATATTCTTCCTTTCCTCCGTTGTGGAGTAATAGTCCAATTTCCCCTTGACAGTCTGTGCCAATCACCCCTGACAACACTGTGACTCCTTTTTTCGCTTGTTTCCTTAGAAGCACAAGGAGACCGACATGACCAGGGGAAAGTCATAGCTTCCAGTTCAGTGGTATCATTTTTGTGTTTCCTGGTACAAGCTTTCCCCTCTCTGGAACTAAGACTTCTAAGCCTGTAGAACCTAAGGTCATGGAAAAAGGAAGCAAAAACTTTGCTACTGGATCACTGGGGGTAATGGTGAGTGGTACCATTCCCAATTTCACCCCTTGATACCTAGACCTGTGAAACCTGACTATGGGAGACAGAGTACCATACAGTAGATGCTGATTCAAAGCATTTACAGGCTTTTGAAGAACCTTGCCCCAGCCCTGCAAGCTATTACCACCTAGCTGGTACTGTAATTGCGTCTTCAGAAGACCATTCCACATTTCTAACAATCCAGCACTTCTAGATGGTGAGGAACATGGTAAGACCAGTGAATTCCATGAGCATGAGCCCATTGCCTCACTTCTTTGGCTGTAAAATGTGTTCCTTGGTCAGAGGCAATGCTGTGTGGAATTCCATAATGGTGGATAAGGCATTCCGTGAGTCCATGAATGGTAGTTTTGGCAGAAGCATTGCATGCAGGAAAGGCAAATCCACATCTAGAATAAGTGTCTATGTCAGTAAGGACAAAGGGCAGTCTTTTCCATGATGAAAGTGGTCTAACATAATCAACCTGTCCCTGGGTCACAGGCTGATGCCCCCAGGGAATGGTGCCATACAGGGGACTTAGTGTTGGTCTCTGATGCTGGCACACTGGGCATTCCCCAGTGGCTGTAGCCAGGTCAGCCTTGGTGAGTGGGAGTCCACATTGCTGAGCCCATACATAATCTCCATCCCTGCCACCACGGCCACTCTGTTCATGATCCCACTGGGCAATGACAGGGGTGGCTGAAGAAAGAGTTTGGCAACTATCTACAGAACAGAAATCTTATCCACTTGATTTTTAAAGTCCTCTTCTGATGAGGTCACTTTTTAATGAGCATTTACATGGAATATAAATATTTTTTGCATCCTTCACCCATATGGAGAGATCTATCCACATACCTCTTTCCTGAATACCTGTCACCAATTTTCCAGCCATGTTCCTTCCAAATTCTTGACCATCTGGCCAGACCACTGGCTACAGCCCATAAATCATTCTACAGTCACACGTCTGGCCATTTTTACTTCCAGGCAAAATGTACTACCAGGTACAGTGCCCAAAGTCCTGCCCACTGTGAAGATTTTCCTTCACCACTGCCATTCAGGGATGTCCCGGAAAGGGACTGTAATGTTGCAGCTGTCCACTTACAGGTTATGCATGCATAACATGCAGAAACGTAAGTATACCAGGCCCTAGCCTTCCCTTCCTCTGACAACTGATCATATGGTCCGTCCTGCTCTTGGTACCAAAATCTGTATCAAGCAGTATTTACCAGTGTAACAGATATAATACAAGATGGACAAATATATAAGACTTTACAGATTGGCTTACAAGGACTGCCCGCAAAGTCATATATGGAAGAATGCAGAGGTCTGTCTGTGCACTGGAGATCCAAAGGATCCAGTTAAAGGTCTGGAGCTCACTGCAGTGCCCCAAGTGATTCTTTATCAGGAAGCCAGTGGGTTTGCGATGGAAGGCTGAAGAGTGTGTGCTGGAAGCCAGGAGGCTATGACCAAGGCAAAGACTGGAACTCCTCCAAAGAAACCAAAGCAGATCCATCCTTCTTCATTTCCCCATTAGACCTTCCAGGTGACAAACCACCCTAGAGTGGCCTACTACACCCTGGGATGTGGAGTTGCTGAGCCAATTTTTTTGAGCTTCTCTTACTCAAGTTGACACAATCAATTGACCATCACACGGGCATAGAAGCTCAGCAAAATTTGTTAAATTCTATAGCTAAAATTGTCATTCAACATCACAGAGCTCTTGATCTTATTACAACTAAAACTGGAGGGACTCATTTACCAATAAATGAAACCTATTGTTTGTGGATAAATGATTCACATCAGATGGAGGAAGACCTTAAAATAATAAAACAAATCACACTAATAGATAACTTCCATGAACAAACATGTCTAGAAACCAGCTGGTTACAATCTCTATTCTAATCCTTTAAGAATAGTATCCAAACTTGGCTCTTTCCTCTACTTATCCCAATCTGTTTTTGCATTCTGGTTCTTATGTTTGGGCCATGCATTCTTAATCTCTTGGTAAAATTTGTTTTTTCTAACCTAGATGTTGTCATACTCCAAATGGTCGTGCAAATGGAGCTAATAATAAATGTGACAATTCCTTTTACCTTGGTCCACTAGATTGACCTTCTGAAGAGAGTTTATAACTGCTGAACCACAAGATGGCACCTATCAAAGGCTCCTTAGATTATCTCTAGGAGAAAGTTCCTGAGTGCCATTTCCCCTACATCAACCCCTTTCATCATGAAGCTGCTAGATTCAGTCATTACCCATTCTCCTTAACAGCAGTCAAGGATACTTCATAGAGGGGAAAATGTAGAAAATAGCTTATTTAGTTAAATTATAAGTAAGGTGGCTAGCTAGGGCAATAGTCTTAGATAGAGTTGAAAATCAGCCATACTAATGAAAATTTCAATAAGAATAATGAACTAGGATGGTGTACCAATGATTAACTTCCTCATGCAACATGGAATGCAGCCAAGCTCATGAGTTTTGAGAAACTTAAAATGCAGTGAACTTCATTATTATATGCATGGAATGCAGCCTACTGACCTGTAAAGAGAGTTGCAGCCACTCCCTACTAAATTCCTGAATTCTGAGGAAATTATGCAAAATAACTAGTTTCTTTTTAAATTCCCAGTTTACTGTAAACACTAATGTGAAAAACCTTCATTAGAAAGCCTGAGCTCCAACTAGTCTTTTTTGTTTTTTTTTAAACTTCAAAGAGCCACCCATGACTCCCTGTGTCCACTAAATGACTAAGCAACTCCTGTGCCTTCCTTATCTGTGATTGACTCTAGATTTAAGGACCTTGCTGACAACCCTTTTGGGACTCAGGAGCTGTCCTTCCTATTCTTATTTCCAATAAAACTCTCCTAACCTCCTTCTTTGGTTCATGTCTTCATTCTAAGATATTTGCAGAACCAGAACCCAGTAAATATGGTAACACCACTTTTCGCTTTTGGGATCCAGCTATTTGGAGCATTATTTTCCATTCTTTCACTTACATCTATGTATGTCTTTGCAGTTTGGGTGTGTTTCTTGTAGAGAACATATAGTGAAGTCTTGACTTTTCCAACCTACCTGTCTGTGTCTTTTAATTGGAGACCTAGGACCATTTACATTAAGTGTTATTATTAAAAGTATATACTGATTCCCATCATTTTGTTGTGTTTGGTTGTTTGATTTATTCCTGAAGTTATTCATTTATCTCCTACTCCAAAGAAATGTGTTCATCATCTTGGTCCCATGGTTGTGATTGTCTTTGTGTAGGAAACCTCTAATTATTTTTTGAGTATCTTTTTTTTTTTTTTTTTTGGTGCTGGGGATCGAACTCGGGCCCTTGTGCTTGCAGGCAAGCACTTTAACCACTGAGCTAAATCCCCAGCACTATTTTTTGAAGTGTTGGTTTGTGATCATGCATTTCTTTAGTTCATGGTTATCATAGGTCTTCATTTCTCCTTCAGTTTTAAAGGAGAGGCTTGAAGGGTAAATTAATATAGGTTAGCAATCATTTTTGTTCTATACTTGGAAAACAAAAATTACAAGCCCTTCTTATCTATCTATCTTTCTAGCTATGTGTCTGTCTATATATCAAAGGGAGCAAAGAAGAGATTCAAGAGAGTTTACATGTAAGTAGAGGAAAATAAAGAAAGAAGGGAAGGAAATATAAGTGGAAAAGTAAGAGACTATATAGGGAGATCATATGCGACTAATGAACTAATAAAAGTTAGAAAATCCTATGAAACAACCGTTGATATGAAACACATGACAGAACAAGATAGAACACCACAGAAGCAAAAGCAATAACTAATAAACATAAACACAAACACTGTATCTATCTGTCTGTTTATCTATCAACTATCTATCCAAATATATATATATATATATATATATATATATACACAATCCCTGTGACTTTTGTATAATATAGACAATTATTTACTTTACACTTCTGTTAATGTACAGCAATTTGCATGATAGTTGTGAAAACTTTTTCAATCCAGAAGTCTTGGTCCTTTCCTCTGTTCATGTAAGAGACTCTGTTTAGGGCAGTCCAATGACTGAATTCTACCTTTCTTTTGTTACAGATGAGTGCTAACACAAGATTGTCAGTGGTGGGAATAGATCGCACTTGGTATGTAAAATGCATCCCATATCTGGGAATAAGGGCACAAGAAGAATTTGGATTGCTTACCAAGCCTCTCAGTTGCATAGTCTGTGGGCAGGTCTGGGTTGTGGGCCATATTCCAAAACCCACCACCTCATATACAGGTGGGGTTGTTCAGTGTTAGTGCTCCCACATTTACTCTCGAGGCCACTGAGCAGGCAACGGTGTTGGGACACACCATGCACTGGGATGAGAAGCTAAATAAATCCAGCTTTGACTGGTCACTGCAACATTACTGTAGCTTTCAGACCCCTCCACCTGAAAAACCTAATGTCCCTGAACTCTTTAGTTGCCACACTATTCAAACCACTGGGTTTTGTTTGTTTTCTTGGCGTTTCACTTTGGATAGCTGAATGTGCTCACTCCTGGGTAGATTTCATGCAGTCCTGCTATTGTTTGGAAACTTTTCCATCTTGCAATTTGGTCATATAGCCAACTATGGACTAAAATCTTTACAAACTGGGAGCCAAAATAAACCTTTCCTTCATACAGTTGTATGTGGCATGTATTGTGTCTCAGCTATGAGAAAGTAACTAAGATTTTAATACCAGAGAAGTAGGTTCATTGCTGTGATGTTTGGCCTTGCTGTTCAGAAGTTTTTGGAATGAGCTTGCAAGAGGAGTTTGGAAAGATTTGGAGATGCTGCCTAGAGAGGTCTCATTAACGTGCTGGAAGTTGAGCTTGATGGAAGATTCTCATCAGAGTTCACAGGATGAAAACACTAATAGAAAACCAGATGGTAATGACCAGGCTCAGGAGGTTTCAGTTGGGATCAATGACTCCATTGGCAGTTGGACTTCAGGCCATATGTGTTATGTTTTGGCAGAATATTGGTCTGCATTTTTCTCATGTCCTGAGACTCTGAGGAGGAATGAGATTAAAAGTGGCAGACTAATCTGGCAGAGAAAATTTCAAGACCGCCTAATGATAAGGTGGTGGTGTGAGTACCTGGGGATTTTTAGTCAGCTCTAACTTGAGAATCAAGAGCAAATGGCCCAGGAGAATAATTTTAAAAGTATTGATTTTGTCCAGAAAGGTAGCTCTGGTAAAGGTGGGGATCTGTAAAGATGGAGCAGAGGTGAGGTTGTCTGCTGAAAAAATTTTGTATTAAAAAGAAGCCAAGTAATTTGGAACAGGATAATAGGAAAAATGGCTTACAGCCCTTAAGGGACAATCAAGACCTCACCCTTCAAAGGCTCAAAATTATGAAAGTGGGTAACCATACTTTTAGAAGAGAGGCTGAGGATACTGTCCTGGAGAATACTGGCCTAAAAATTTGATTCTTCAGGATTCAGTTCACCATGCTCAGCCATTCCAGCACTTAGAGGCCTGCATAACCACTGCCAAGATGCAAAAGGGCCCAGTTACTGCTACAGCTAAGAGCAGACATTGGTGCTATTCATGTGGTGCTGGTCTTATGTGCATGCAGAATGCAAGAACTGTGAGGTCAGAGAGGGTTCCAACCAGATTTCAGGAGAAGGTCTGGGAGGCCAGGCGGTTTGCCTCTGGGAGTGCAAGAATCTGTGAGTGCAAAACTTGTAGTAGAGACACTAGAAAATTGGAGAAGCCAGGAATGTGGAATAACTGAGGAAAGCCACAAGCTGTGAGCAAATACAACCCCAAGAGGGAAGCAGGAGGGCCACAAAGATCCACAGTGCTGTTGGAGCAGGAATACTACAGCCCTTTGGAATTCGTATTTCACCACAATTTGCCCAGGGTGCTGGACATGGAACCACAGGATTTAATATTTGCCCTGCTGCATTATGGTTTTGGATCGGTCCTATTCCTTTCTACCCCCTCATTTCTCCCTTTTGGAAAGGGAATGTTTACTCTGTGCCAATGTGTGTTGGAAGTGCTTAACTTTCTGTTGATTTTTTACATAGGCTTATTGCTAAGAGTTTGCCTTAAACCTCAGAGGAGAAATTTGAACTTCAACTGTTCAGCATTGCTGAAACTGTCAGGATTTTGGTAACTCTTAGAGAAGGATTGAATGCATTTTGCATAAAGGAATTTGCATGAGTATGTTGAGGGTCAAGCATGGGGCATTGTGGTCTATATCTAAATGTTCCCCAAGAGGCTTGCATGCTCATAGGTGAGTCTTTTGGGAGGTGATTGGACTATGAAGGTGTGATATTCATCAGTGGAATAGTCCACTGATGAGTTTATACCCAAAGGTTGTGTTGGAACATGATGCCTGGTGGAGGAAGTGGGTCACTGGAGATGTGACCTGGAAAGTATATGTTGCTTTCTTCTCTCTTGATCTCTCTCTACTGCCCACCACCATATCCTGAATGACTTCTCTTCTGCCATCCCCCTCTGCCATTCCCTCCCTTGGAGCCAAGTAATTATGAACTGAAACTTCTACAAACCGTGAACCAAAATAAACCTTTCTTCTTTCAGTTGTATGTGTTAGTTACTGCATTTCAGCAACAAGTAAGTAACTAAGACATTCCATTTACATTTGTTTTAAACATTTTCTGACTTTTTTATTTTATGAAAAAATTAAACAAAATTTTGTATAAAATAGAGAATAACAATAGTTAATATACTGTGCTTCATTTTTTTAAAGTGCTTACTCATAGTATAAGGCAAGTATTTTTATAATTTCAGTTTCTGGAAAAAGTCGTACTGTAGTATCATCTTTGACTGTCTCTGCGCGCAAAAATTGTTAATAGTTACAAAAGACAACGTAATAAAAGGAGAGAAAGAGATAAAGATCTCTGTGAAAGAAGAAAGACATGCCAGGAAAGCTGAGAATTATGGAGAAACAAAGGCAAAGAGAGAAAAGTGAAAAACCGTATGTAGTATCATCCCAGGTACCTGAATGGGAAGGCAAACTGACTCTTCAAGCTCACAAGAGAAGTAGCCAGGGCCAGCAGTCCCAGTGATACATTACTGATCAGCAGCCCTAACTATAAGATGAACTTATGAGTATCAAAAGCTGTTAATCTATTGTGGGCATTTAATCTAAAACTGATTCCTCTTGCATTACAGACTACCCTTAGAGAAAAAAAAAAATGACTGCCGTGTTTGACATGTCTCAACATGGTATTATCAGGAACGATCTTGATATGAAGCATATTGTTTGATGCTGAGCTGCTCTGGGGATGAAAATTCCCATAACAGTCATATATCAGGGCCCCTGAGAATATTCTGCCACTAGTAACATGGGGAAGGTACCCACAAGATGCAGTTTTGGAGAACAGGCTCGCTAGTCACAGACCCTTTAAGAAGCTTAAAAATAAGGATCTTGGGCTGTAGAGCACATTTTGGTTGATAGCACTACCCTCTATGGAGCATATTTCTTTTTTATTTTTACCAAGAACATGTATTGGTACATTGTATACATAATGATCATAATCAACATGGTTATTTTGTACCTGTGCATGATACAATTATGGTACAGATTTAATATGTTTCCCAAAATTCTTATGCATGTAGAAGGTGATTGGATCATGGGTTCATGGAGACCTCAGGAAGCTGGAGTAGCCAGGAACATAGAACATGTGAGGAAATCCACAGCCAATGTGAAGAGCCAAACCAAAAGACTTTGTATAAGGACTGCAACTTAAATGCAGGCCCACTCAAGCCTTTTAGAGCTCACATCTTACCAGAACTTCTCCCTGAGTTCTGGACATGAAGCTAGGGGATATAATGTTTGCCCTAGGGGGTTTCAGTCTTACATTTTTCCTGTTCCCTTCTGGCCACCTAATTCTTCAGCTTGGAGTGGAAATGTTTATGGTGTGCCGTGGTATCCTGGCAATACTTAACATTCATTTTATTTATTTTTATAGAGCCTCCCAGCTAAAAGACTGTATTGAGTGTCACTGGAGCCTTTGTATCTCAACTTATGACAATGCCAAAACTGTTAAGACTTTGGTGACTCATAGAGATGAACAAAATATATTTTGCATAATGAGATGGACATGAGTTGTTTGGAAGCCAGGGTTGGAATGTTACAGTTTAGATCTAAAATGTTCTTCCAAATACTCATGTGTGTGGAAGGTGATTAGAAAATGGAGATGCTCTATTCATCAGTGGATTAATCTATTGATTAATTAATAGATGAATGTGCTTCTAGGAGTTGGGGACAGCCCACAACAGGTAAGCCACAGAGGGCAAAATGTGAAAAGGTACATCTCTATCTCCAGCTACTCTTTTCTTGCTCTTTCCTGGCCATGATATCATGAACAACTTTCCTGTACCATGCTTTTTCTACATTTGAACCCACGAAGCATCAGCTGAAACTGTGAGCCAAAATGAATCTTTCTTCTTTAAATTATGTCAGGTATATTTTTTAGCTATAAAGAAAGTGACACAGACAGACAGGAGAGTGGCCCACCACACCCAGTGTTCTGAGAGAACTAGATGTGAAAATTCCAGGATCTATCGCATCAGATTTGTTCCTCCTCTTACCTCTTCATGTGCACAATGTACTGGTCCTTCATCTTCAATCTCTGATGTGTTCATCATATATCCATATCTGGGAATTTGTCATGGCCCTGTGTGCACAGAGACAGGAGTCAAGGGGGTGACTGAGACACCTAACCACCCCAGTGTCTACAAACTATTTGGAAATAGCAATGGCCCAGTGTGAGTGGAAGAAAATGAACAATACAAATCCTTTCACAGTCAATACACACATGAGACAGATATTGACTCACCCCCTCCTGGTGGGACAAGGTTCAGCATTCTTGCAGTATAGAAAATACAAAGCCCTGGAAAGGAACTTTACAAATCCAAACACCTTGGTGAAGAGAACATTTTGCATTCATTTGTCTTTTCCTTTTTGTGCTTTGTTCTATTTTATTTCTTGGTTATTTTCTTTTTGTTTTTTCCTGTTTTTTTTTTTCTCTTGCATTCATCAAATTATATATACTATTTAATTCTTTGAATGGATTTATATCTACTGTTTCTTTTTTCTCATTTTTCTTCTTTTCTGTTTTCTTAACGTTGCTTGATCTTTCCTTTTTTTCCCTGCCCTTTTTATATTTTATTATTATTTTATTATTATCATCTTTAAATGTAGACAGTTTTACCTTATATTTGTATTCTTATTTATTTCTAAGCTAAAGGTGGCATAGATTTTTGTTTTCATTGATTTTTACTGTACTTCTAGATCTGGTTGGATATATATCATTTTTACTACAGATTGTATTCTTTTCCATGAACAACTGGGTATTGAGCTTTCAAAACAAGGCTTATCATTAAGAAGACATTAATCTAAAAGCAGAAGAGATATTGATCTGAGCAGATGCACATATGTCAAATGAATACACAAGAAACATGAAACAAAGAAACATGATAAGGTAAAAAACTCAACCTGTATTTGAATGTGAAGTTAGTGAAATAATGAAATTCTAGACAAAGAATTCAAAGATTGATTTTTAAAGGATTAACAACTTCAAAAAATATAGATAAATGACCAAAGGAATTGCTGAAAGCAATGAAAAATATAAAGGAATCTTTTAACGAAGATATATCAATTCTAAAAAAAAAAAAAAAAAAGCGAGGGGCTGGGGTTTTAGCTCAGTGGTTAGAGTGCTTGCCTCACAGGCACAAGGCCCTGAGTTCGATCCCTGGCACCAAAAAAAAAAAAATAAAAATAAAAATAAAAAATAAAAAATAAAAATAAAAGCGAACAGAAATCATTAACACATAAAGCTCGATATGCCAAATCAAATGCTCAGTAGAAAGACTCACCAATATATTGGATTAGGACCAAAAGAGAATGTCAGAGCTTGAACACAAGGTGAATGAATTACCACACTCAGAAAGTAATAAAAATAATAAATTGTGAGAAAATGTCCAAGAACTCTGAAGCATGGTGGAGAGATCAAACTAATGACAATTTGGTATAAAAGTGGGCACTGAGAGAATAACGGCATAAAAATATGCTGAATAAAATAATAGCAGAAAACTTCTCACATTATGGGAAAGATAAGTAGAAAAGATATCTTTTCTATCTAAGTAGGAAAGGTATTTAGGTTGTTGAGCAGACATGAAAATAAAAGAACTCCCCTGACCAATAATATACATAAAGTGCTAAGAGATAAAACAAGGAAGAAATACTAAAAGCTGAAAGAAAGGAACACCAATCATTTATAAAAGTTGTATCATCAAAAGAGCTGCAGATTTATCTGAAGAAATAGTAAAAGTCAGAATGACATGCACAAATGTCTTTCAATCTGAGAAAGAATATAGCAGCCAAACTCTATTACTACATCCAATAAAACTATCTATTAAATTAGTAAGAGAAAGAAAGAGCTTCCAAGATAAGCATGAACTAACAGAATGTATGACCAAAAAGCTAGCATTGCAGAGAAAATTAAAGGAACCCTACTTACTGATAGCAATGGTAGACAAGCAAATGATAACTGGAAAATAATTAAATATTAGAAAAAAGACCAAAATGACATAAATAAGTTCATACTTATCAATAATAACTCTAAACATAAATGATCTCACTTCTCCAATTAAAATCACAAACAGAATAATTGAACCAAAAAAGAAAAAACAGTTATTTTCTTCCTACAGTAAACAACACACTTCACCAGCAAAGACATATACAGACTAAAAGTGAAAGGATAGAAAATGACATTTCATGAAAATGGAATCTGAGTGCAAGCAGAAGTAGCTATATTCACATCAAACAAAGCTGAATCTAAAACAAAATTAGAAGAGACAAAGCATACTATATATTGATGAGGGGACAATTCTCCTAAGACTATAGCAATCATAACTATATGTACAACAAACATTGCTGTGAACAATCTAACAAAAAAACTACTCAAGGCAAGCTACACACAGGCTCAAATAAAATTTAAAAATGGGTGATTTAAACATTCTACTCAGCAATAGATAAGTTCTTATGAGGAAAAATTGAAATGATATCAGAGTTAATAATGCCATAGATTAAAGGTACTTAATATGTATCTGCAGAACACTATATCTAAAAGCTGAAAAATACGCATGTTTTCCATCAGGTCATGGTACTTTCTTCAAAATGAAGAATATTTCACCCTATAAAGCAAGTCTTAAAATACAGAAAATAAATAATTTCATAAAATTTACAGATCATAGTGGAGCAAAAGTAGAAAACAATAGCAAAAGAAACAACATGAAAGGTACAAACCCATGAAGATTGAATAATTATCTTTTGAACAATAATTTATTTATTGAAAAAAATCAAAGGTTAAATTTTAAAATTTCTATAATCAAAAGAAAGGAAATGCATCATACCAGAATCACTGAAAGTAAAGGCAGTTCTAAGTTGCTCATAGATATGAGTGTCAATAAGACAAGAAATCAGAGACTCAAATTAAAAAAAAAAAATCTAAAGATGCGACTCAAGGCTGAGGAAAGCAAGAAGAAACTGAAACCAAATCCAATAGAAAGAAAGAAACACAAATATTATCATACTGAATGGGGAAAATCTGAAAACATTTCTCAAAAATCAGAAACAAGGCAAAGATGTACACTTTTAGCACTTCTAATCCTTATAGTTCTTGAAATTTTAGCCAGAGTAGTTAGGCTATGAAATAAAATGGATATAAATACAAAGAAAGAGGTTAAAATTTCCTTACTGAAATAATGATCCTATATGTAGAGGACCCTAAATTATTTGCAAAAATATTTTAGATTCGATAAACAAATCAAAGTAGCAGAATACAAAACCAAATTAAAACATCAGTGCTATTCTATTCTACTATAATGAATGAGATGAAAAGTAAATCAGGAAAATAATTCCACTCACAATAGTATCAAAATAATAAAATACCTAGAAATCAACCAAGATATCAAGGAGGTGAAAGTCTTCTAAAGTAAAAAAGTACAAAACATTGAAGGAACAAATAACTGAAAATGACACTAGAAGATAGAAATCCATCCTTGCTCCTGAATTAGCAGAAATAATTCTATTTAAAGGAAATATTACTGAAAGAAATCTACAGATTCAATGCAGTCATCATCAAAACACCAGTGGCATTCTTCACAGAAATAAAAAAGGAAAACAATCTTAAATTTCATATGGAAACACAAATGACAAGGAGTAGCTAAAATACCCTTGAACAAAAAAAAATACATTACACACATCATATTATCTTGTTTCTCAATATACTGTACTACAAAGTCACTGTAACAAATATAGATGGGTTATAGATTAAATATAGACAAGTAGGCCAATGGACTACAGGAATATAGAGAAACAAACCTACCTAACTATAGCCATCTTATTGACAAAGGGCAAAAAATACATCTTGGCATAAAAGTATGCTCCTTAAATTGTTCTGGGGGGCTGGGGATTTAGCTCAGTGATTAGAGTGCTTGCCTTGCAAGCACAAGGGCCTGAGTTCGATCCCCGGCACCACAAAAAAAAAAAAAATTGTTCTGGGAATACTGAATATCCACATATAGAAAACTGAAGCTACTTCCCTATGTCACACTATACTAAAAATCAAATCAATGGAACAATGACATTGGTATAATACCTGAAATTCTGAAATTGTTAAAAGAAAAAATAGGGAAAATATATGAAGTCATAGGTATATACGAGTACTTCATTGATGAAACTCCAAAAGCATCAGAATTAATAGCAAGCACCAACAAATAGGATTGTGTCATTGAAAAATAACTGACAAAACAAAGAATCAGCAGAGTGAAGAGACCATTGTATATAATGGGAAAAATGTTTGCCATCAACTGTAAGTTCCTGACTTATGAACAAGTTCTATTCTGGGAGAATGTTCATAAGTTGAGTTCATTCACAAGTCTGACAAAGTGAGTCTTATACAACTTTGACACAAATATACAATGTAAGACATAAAACACACACACACACACAAAAACCTTAAATAAAAAAATTTTACTTTTATAGCTACCTTAAAATGGTGGTAAAGTACAGTAGGACAACCGCTATATAAGAGATTGCATGGAGTGACTTGACAAGAAGAGAGCTACTAACTGGAGGAGTGGGAGATGGTGGGGCTGATGGACCATCAGTAATAGGAGATGGAGGGCAAGATGGAATTTTACTCACACCTGATGTTAATGACACACATTTTTTGATGGATTCAATTATGTCTACCCTCTTGAAAAAAATAATCCTATAATGTCTCAGTAGTAGCTCTTTTTTACACATCACAGATGACTCTGTAGCACTGGATGGCATTCTGAACGGCTGCAGCTACCTTTGTATATTGGGATTCTGTGCCTAAAAAACTAACAGTGTTTATCCAAGAAAATCCCCTTGCTGTATCCTGTGCTGTGAATCTCTTTGGTTTTTCAGTTACGTCTTCCTCTTGGCTCTCATCATCTATTTGCTGGACTTCTATTTCCATCAGGCCTTCATTAGTAAGATCCTCATGTTGCAAAGCAAGGAGTTCAATGTAGTTGTCCTCTTACTGATCTAGTTCTGGCTTCTTGCTAAGGATTGCTAAGTTGTTGAAGACCTCTTTGGACTCCTTACCCATCTTCTCAAGTCCACGAACTTTATGAACAAACTACAGGCAAAAGTTCTTCCAAACCCATTCATGGTGACAGTCAAAACCTCACGCCAAGCAAAGCTGATGTTCTTTATGGCCTTTCAGATGTTATAGTCCCTCCAAGTTTGTTCCTGTTTCATCATTTGCCTTCACTGCCTGATGAAAAGTGTGACATAAATAATATTCCTTGAAAGTCCCAATAACTCCTTGGTCCATAGGTTGGATGAGCATAGTAGGATTCAGTGGCAGATGCACTACTTTGACTGGTATAAGTCATCCACGAATTGGGGGTGACCTGGCTCATTGTAAAGCAGCAAATAATGTTGAATGGGATATCTTTCCCCAAATAATATTTCTCTATCTCTGGGATAATATGGTGGAAAATCAGTCCTGGAAAATGGCTTTGGTAATGCAGCCTTTGGAGTTACTCTTCCATACAACAAATAGAGAGCCCTTGGCTATGTTTTTGAGGGCTCTTGGGTTCTCTGAACATAAACTAAGAGAGGTTTATTGCCGGAAGCATTGCCACCAAGCAAGAGAGTAAGTCTGTCCTCTGCTGCTTTGAAGCCCAGCATCACCGTTTCCTCTTTACAGATGTAACTTCACTCTGGCCCCTTCTTCCGGTACGGTCCTGTCTCAGCAGTGTTAAAAACCTCTTGGGGTAAATTGTTGAGGCCAAAAAAAACCTCCCCCAACTTACCCGGCACAAGGGTGAGCGGCGCCCAAGAACGACAAGAGAGACCAGGTTCGATGCAAAAACAACAAGCTATGTTCAAACAGAGCTCTGGGCCAATACGTACCCCTCACACAGGAGGCAGAGGTAATGGCCCCGAACTACAGGAGTGTGGGGGTTTTTATGGGGTAAGAAACAGGCGCAGGAAGGGGAGGGCGCGCGCGGGAAAGGAAAGCGTGGCGGCACATGATTGGTCCTCGCTGTTCCTTTTTGCAGTTCTTCTTGCAACTCTGGGTGTGTTGTAAGGTTGCAGCTTTCCCTGGAACCCTGGAACAGAGAACTTCCCGGCACAGGGTCATAAAGTGACCACATCTTGTATTTTACATTTTGTACATGCTTATTTGTATTCTGCAGCATTGCCACCAAGCAAGAGAGTAAGTCTATCCTCTGCTGCTTTGAAGCCCAGCATCACCGTTTCCTCTTTACAGATGTAACTTCACTCTGGCCCCTTCTTCCGGTATGGTCCTGTCTCAGCAGTGTTAAAAGCCTCTTGGGGTAAATAAGCTCCTTCATCAATAATTTCTCTAAGTGTTGCTCGAAATTCTTGGACAGCCGTGGCATCTACACTCACAGCCTCACCACTTACTGTTACATCATGAAGGTTGGATCTGGCCTTGAGTCTGTTAAACCATACATGGCTGACAGTCAAAGATGTGCCCTGTTCACTCCGTTTCTTCCTCAGGTCTTCAAACAGGCTTTTAGCTTTATTGGGAATAAGCATTAAGCTCAGTGGGACTCGATGTTGATGCTGATCCTGTGTTCACACCCTGAGAGGTTTCTCCATCTCCTCTATCACCATACCACACTTTTTGGATATTATTGTTGACTTTGTTGGCACAGCAGACTTCACATGTTCCATGATCTTGTTCTTTAGAATTGTGCCAATGTTTTAATAATTCATATTATAAGAATGAGAAACATCTACAGTCTTTTTGCCTCAGTCAAGTCTGTCAAATATTTTCACTTTTATGTCCATGACTATTGCTCTGTGCTTCCTAGCAGTGCCCTCCACATCACCACTGCTTTTCCTCTTGCTTCTGGACATCCTGGGCTCTGAGCACTGTACTACTGTGCACTATCGCATTGTACAGTAAGCACACAGAAGCATCACTATGAAAATGTCCAGCAGACAAGTGAGCTACTTCCACGATGTGTTCATGTCAACAAATGTTTGTAACGCAAGCTCCTTTCGTATCTGTAAAAGTTTGCAACTACAATGCCTGTAAATTGGGGACTGACTTTACTCTTTCCTCAGAAGTTAATATCAAGGACACATAAAACCTCAAAAATGATTTGAGTTCTTTATATATTCTAGATATCAGTACTTTATCTGAGGAGTAGCTGGCAAAAAAATTTCACACTGTGAGTGTTGTCTCTTCACTCTAGAGGTGGTATCATTGTTCTGCAGAAGCTTTTTAATTTAATGTGTTCCATTTTGTGATTCTTGATATTACTACTTGTGCAATTGGTGTTTTGTTCACCAAGTCTTTGCCTATGCCTATGTCTTCAAGAGTTTTACCAACTTGTCTTCAAGCAGACTGAGAGTTTCTGTTCCAATGTTTAGATCTTTGATCCATTTTGATTTTAGTTAGAGCATAGTGAGAGATATGGGCTAAATTCAATATTCAGCATGCAGATAGCCAGGTTTCCCAGCACCATTTATTAAAGAAGCTACCTTTCCTCCAGCAAAAATAATTTGGCCATTTTGTCAAAGATTATGAGTGTGCCTGGAGTTGTTTCTGCATCTTCTATTCCATTCCACTTATCCACAAATCTGTATTTTTTGGCCAATATCTATACTACAGCTTTGTAGTATAACTTGAAATGAGGGAATGTGAAGCCTCTTGTCTTGCCCTTGTCTGGAATTGCTTTAGTTTTTCTAGTTTTCTTCTGCTTCTCTATGAACTTTAGGGTTGCTTTTTCCAGTTTTGTAAGGCATATTATTGGTATTTTGAGTGTCTTTGTATTAAATCTCTATGACAGTTTTGAAAAAAGAGCCATTCTGAGTATATTGGTTCAGCCTATTTGGGAACAGGGGATTTATTTTTTTCCATTTTCTGATATTCTCTTCAATCTCCTTTCTATAAATTTAGTTGTGGAGGTATTTCACTGCCTTGGTTAGGTTAATTCCTAAGTCTTTCATTTTTCTGGATGCTATTGTGAAAGGTATTATTTCCCTAATTTTCCTCTAGGTAAGGCTGTTATTGTTGTACAGGAGTACTATTGATTTTTATCCTGCTATGCTACTGAATTTATTTATTAATTCTTGGAGTCCTTTGGTGGGATTTTTGGGGTCTTCTATACATAGGATCATGTTATCTGCAAATAATGATAATTTATATTCTTTCTTTTGATCCATATCTGTTTTCTTTCTCTTAATTTATTGCTCTAGCTAATGTTTCGAGAACTATGTTGAACAGAAGTGGTGATAGACATCCTTGCCTTGTTCCTGATTTTAGAGCACAAGCTTTCAGCTTCTTCTGCATTTAGTACGATGTTGGTTGTTGGTTTGTCATAGATAGCTTTTATCAGGTTGAGATAAAGACTTACTAATCCTACGTTCTTCAAGGTTTTTATAATAAATGGATATTGGATTTTGTCCAATACTTTTTCGGCATCTATTGAGATGATTGCGTGATTTTTGTATTTGCTTCTTTTTAAGTAGTGTATTACATTTATTGATTTTTGTATCTTGAACCATCTTTACATCCTGGGATGAATCCTACTTGGTCATGATGTAGGATCTTTTTGATGATATGCTGCGTTCATTTTCCCAGAATCTTATAGAGTTTCACATCTGTTCATTAAAGAAATTGGCCTGTAATTCCCTTTATTGGTTTAGTCTTTTTCTGGTTTTGGAATCAGGAAAATGCTTGCTTCCAGCAATGACCTTTGGCGTACTGTTTCCCTTTTCATTTCATTGAAGAGTTTGTGGCATATTGGCATTAGTTCTTCTCTAAGGATTTTGTTTTTTTTTTTTAATTTGACAGTGAACCTGTAGGGAATTGGGCTTTTCTTGGTTCATAGGTTTTTTTTATTACCTCTTCAATTTCATTGACTGATAATAGGTTTATCAAGATTTTTCTATCTTCTTGGTTCAGGTTCAGCAGTTCATATCTATCTAAGAACTTATCCTTTTCTTCTGAGTTTTCCTTTTTATTAGAGTACAAGTTCTCAAAGCAGCTACTGATAATCTTGTGAATTTCAGCAGAATGAATTTTGATTTCACCTTTTTCATTTCTAATTGCATGAATTTGAGTTTTTCCCTTACTTTTGTAAGATTAGATAAGGGTTTGTCTACCTTGTTTAATCTTTCGAAGAACCAACTTTTTTTTTTTATTTTAAACCAAAAACATGTATTGGTACATTCTACACACAATGGTCACATTCATTACATTTATTCTGTACCTATACATGATGCATCTTGGTTCTCCCCCCTCTCCCCCGCCCCTCCCCTCTGCTCCTTCCCTCCCTATTTACAGCAGGTTTAGTCATCATTTTCCATATTTTCCCTTTCCCCTCTCTTTCCCCTGTTGCCTTTCTGCTTTTCCCCTTCTTTCTTTCTAGTACTCCTCTCCTCTGCACACCATCCTCCTTTTATATAATATCTATTACACCTCTCTGTCCTTATTTACAGTTATGGTCTCTCAT
>PVJO010013727.1:0-50825 GCA_004026905.1 Hystrix cristata | reverse complement strand
AATGTGTAGACAGATACAGCTTTATACACAGTAATTTGTTTAGTATAATGATCCAAAAGTGAGATGTAGGAAAAATGTTTTGAGTAAGGAAAAGGTAATGTAAAAAAAAATTTATGTTACATGGCACACTGTGCTTCATAGTACCCTCTCAGGGTATTACTCATTTTCTCTTAATAAACAGATTTTTGGATAGCCCACCATTAGTATGAAGATTTTCGTTGTCATCAAAGGTATTTGAATATCTCCCAGTTCTTTTTCTTCAGATAACTCTGAGGCTGCCAAATATTTCCCTAGTCCAAAAAAAATGCAAGGCTTCTAATAAGAAGTAAGCCATACCCTGACATCCTGAGTAAGCAATTTTTTACTATAATATAGTTTTGGAGTTGTAATAACTTTATATGCATTGTTGCTTCCAATTAGCAATTTACCGTATGTGGTTGCCATATGCTAATCAGTAGAGGATGCCCTTGAAGTAGCCTCAAGGATAAAGAGTACAGTTGGCATCCTCCTCGCTCACCAGGGGAGAAATTAATGTTTATTATTTAGTGTCTAGTAAACAAGATGACTGGACTATTATTTTTTTAATTGAGCAATATTTGAATATATTTACGTAATATGATGTGGTTTTGATATATTTCTTATAGAATGATTAAATCATGTTATTTAATATATCCAGCAGCTCATATACCTACTTTTTTGCTGTACAGATATTTAGAATACACTCATAGCATTTTAAAAATATACATCATTAACTATAGTCACCATAGATAGTGCAACAGATCTTCAAAATTTATCCTTCATGAATAACAACCTTTGTCTCTTTGACCAACATTTCCCTTTCCCTCAATCCTATCCTCACATCCAGTTTCTGGAAGCAAACATTCACTACTTCTGTGTATTTTACTTGTTTACCTTCCCCATAAAAGTGAGATCATTCAGTCTTTCTGTGCATGATTATTTCACTTAGCATAATGTGGATCATTACGGTCGACCTAAAAGTAATAAGCCCCTTAATTAAGCTGGCATACAAGGCGTGATCACAAAATACAGTGACTGTTTAAGTTTTTATAAAACATACTGTAAAAGACACTTCTACTGTAATATCCCGCAGGATTCTTCCCCTCACTTCAAACACAGTTATCCCGTGTTTCTTGCCACTTTCTGAAGCAGTTCTGGAAGTCTTCTTTTGTGGCTGCCTCCATGTCTTGAACTGATTCAAAGTGTTTTACTTTTATGGTTATTTTTATTTGGGGAGAGAACTAGAAGTCGAAAGCCACCAGTTCCAGATAAAAAGTGGGTAGGGACACACCATAATGTTTTTGTTTGACAGAAATTACTATAAACAGTTGATGAATGAGGGGTAATCGTAAAATACAGTAAGTGTTTAAATTAAAAAAATACATTACAGTAAAAGACACATTGCCATGAATCCCTCTCAGAATATTCAAAATACTACCCCTCACTTCTAGTACACTCATCCCATCATTCTTGGCAGTGTATCTTTAATTGTATAAAATTTTTAATTTAAATATTCACTGCATCTTTCTATTACCCTTTGTATATGGATGGTCTCTTAAGAGTTAAAAGACAAGAACAGTGGGCTGAGGATTTAGCTCAGTGATTAGAGTGCTTGCCTTGTAAGCACAAGGGCCTGAGTTCGATCCTCGGTACCACAAAAAAAAAAAAAAAAAAAAAAAAAAAAAAAAAAAAAAAAAAAAAAAAAAGACAAGAACAGAGAATAGGGAAAATATCATGGGATTTTGAGACCTTGGAAAATTAGCGTGAGTCTCTGCTGCCTCATCTGTAAATGAAGGTAAAAATAATGTTTCATTGATTGGATTACTTTCAAGAATAAAGGAGAACTTGATGATAAATGATTGTATGAACAGAAAAATACCATATGTAAATACAAATTGTTAACATACTTGAGCTTTCAGGAGCTCAGCATGGGGCATAGGGGTCTACACAACAAGTGAAAGTAATAATTATAAAGTACTAAGGTTCTAGAAAGTTTATTGTTGCAAAAAGTGTTTTCCAGTCATAAAGGAGTAGTGCGTGGCTACTGTGGTTATTTTTATTATGATGCGACCCTTGTGACCTTCCTGACAGAACTGAGTGGGGCTTCCACCCATTCCTAGGAAGGCTCAGGTCCTGGAAATACCCCTGGAGACTTTAAAGCTGTTTATCTTTATGATCAAAGGCAACTTTATAGAGGAAAAGTTATATTGTAGGGTGGAGGGGTCAGGTAAATCCTAAGTGTCCATAAAAATGTCCTGCAGTCATTTCTTTTGTCAGCTGTGTTTCAGATGATCTCCCTGGGTACCTGACTTTCCTGGTTTATGGCATTGTTCCTATGACCTGGATTATTAGGGACCCGGATAATCAATCCGCCCAACAGCTTCCTTGTGTTGCCAGCATGATGGCTCTTTAGACCTTCTGCTGCCATACTTAATAACACAAAGAGTTCTTCAACTCAGAGAAAGCTTATTTCTCTTCTCTTTCCCCGAGAAAGGGCAAGGAATTTATTGCTGAAACTCAAATATGATTTGGACATCATCCAGGACACTTAAAACTAAGGACGCAAATGAAAATAGATAATTTCCAAACAGAAAATTTCCAAATACACTGACATTTGGAACTTCTTTGTAAACAGAGAGGAAGATGTCAAGTGTTAGCCATAATAGTTTCTGTAGCAAATCAGTTCATTTGAGAGTCTGCGGAAAGTTACAATTTTATCTTTGTGAGATTATGCTGAGAAGTTTAGAGCATAAGTGGACAATGTGTGCCAACATCGAACCTTCCCCCATGCACACAGACTCACGCCAGCAGCCAAAATTTAATTTAAATCATTCAGTACAAAATAATGAGATAAATGAACACCTTCAAATTATTGGTGATAGGACTTTTTTTTTTCAAATTTTGAAGTTAAGCTGTAGTTTTACCTTGATCACTAAAAATACATTTTTGGAAGAATCAACTTTAGTATAAGCTTATATTCCTTAAAACTATTATCATATGCTTTGCAAATTGCTTTTTCTTTATTAATCTCAACAAATGCTTTCAGATTTTGTATATTACAAAAAGGATTCATATTGCATTTATTTGAAAAACTCAAGTTATATTTTGAAATTCCTGGCTCTAGAGCTTACTAGAATTCATCTTTTTTGACCCTAAATTTCAAATGACTTCTGTTCCTAGAAGCATTGTTCCACATTGGACCAACATATAGAAAGCCCTTCTTGAGACTAATATTGTCTCCTTAGTATCTTACTATAGAATAAGGACAGAGTAAATGCTATAAAACACATCCTGTATTCTCTATTTTTTTGTGAGAATAGGAAATTTTTATAGCCAAACAATACTGACCTTTCTTACATAGATATTAAAAGTCTTCACATATCCAATAATAACAAAGCACACAAGCCACTGTTTTTAAATTTACTGAGGTATTTCTAAAATAAGAATCAAAATTTCAATAACATAGAATAGGCACCCAGTAGGTACATTCTGAATGAATAAATAACTGAATACATTTGGTATGTTGTTATAAAACATTTTATTTTCTCTTTGTGTATGTATGTTTGATCTAACCAACAATAAAGCAAGTTCCTTGAGGATATAAATCTTAATTTCATTCACCTATTCAACAAATATTTATGAACACAATATTCTAAATACTACTTCTGGCACGGGGATAAAGTGGATTTAAACAGTCAAAACTTCCTGCCACTGGCAGTTGCATAGCCCTGTAAACATACTAAAATTCATTGAATCACATACTCGAAATGGCAAATTTTATGGTACTCAAATTATATTTCCATAAAGCTATTTAAAAATTATTTCCACCACAAGGCCTACTTTCTAGCTAATCTACTTCTTAAACTTTTTCTTTATCGTAGTTAGCAAAGTGTGGGTATAAAATAAGAGCTCAATAAACATCACTTGATTGATTTATTGGTTCATTCAGGACATTGGTAAGTTGCTAAATGATTGACATGCATGTCTGGCCCCTCTGCTGAGAGGCAGCATAATCTATGACTGAAAGAGAATAAATAATAGCTTTGTGAAGGTTCAGGTAGAATTTCCTCTACTTTTGTATGTGTTTGAATTATCTAGTGAAAATGAAAGTTAAAATATTGATATGTTTCAGATTATTTCCCCCTAAGGATCCATTGTAACGAGCTTGGACACCAGGCATTATTGGGATATGGTGGAACCTTTAAAATGTGGGGCCTAATGGGAGGTCTTTAGGTTATTGTTGGTATGACCTCAAATAAGACTTTGTGAGACCCCTTTCTGTTCCGTTCACTAGTTGTTGCTTCCTGGCCATGAGGTTAGTGGTTTTGCTTTACCACATGCTCCCTGCCGGCGCCATTTGATACCCCTACAAGAGGCCTAAAAGCAATGGAACCAAAGAATGATTGACTGGAACCTCTAAATCCATCAGGCATGGTGCACAAGCCTGTAATCCTAGCATTAGGGAGGCTGAGATAGGAGGATCACACATTTGAAGCCAATCTGGGATACATGGTGAATTCTGGCTCAACTGGACTATATAACAACACTCTGTCTCAGAACACCAAAGCAAACAAATAAACAACAAAACAAAGCAAAACTGTGAGCCAATGTAAACTTTTCTCTTTATAAATTGTTTTACCTCAGGTATTTGTTATAGTAATGGAAGGTTAACATATGCATATATACATGATACTTTAAATTTATATATTAAATTTAAATTATGTACATATATAAAGTAATACTTTAAATTCATGGTGGGTGGATGTTGTATCTGGATATACTTGTGAAGCCTCATGCACTCATAGGTGGGACTTTTGAGAGGTGGCTGGATCATGGGTGTATGATGCTGGATTAGGGTGTGTGAATATGGATTAAGAGTGTGTGATAACCAAACTGATTTAGTATAGCCCTGGCTGTGGATAATGGAAGCTCCACCCTGGGTGTGGGTGGCGCAAGTCAATAGGCATGTAGACTGAATGAAATGTAAAGAGACAGAAAAAAGGCAGCTTCATGCTGCTGCCTCCTGCCTGCTCTGCCATGGACTTTTTCTTCTTTTCCTTGCTACCCTGCCTTGGAACCAGTCAGTTATGGGCTGAATCCTCTACAAACTGTGAGCTGAAATAAACCTTTTCTCCTTTGACTGTGGGTGTTGGGTGTTTTGTCTCAGCAGGGAGAAAAGAAACTAAGACAGATTTGATACTTTAAAGTTAGATATAATATTTTAAATTCTTCTGTAATACATACAAGATACTGAATAGACGGTATGAATAATTGTTGACCTAAATGAATGTATGATAAAAAAAAAAACCTTGGTTTTCCTCCTGAAATTAAAGCCCTGGATATTGCTTATTACTTAAATCTCCATGCTTTGCAGGGATTACAAATATTTTCACATGTGATTTTCCTCTAAAACAAACGCAGAAGTGGAACCCAGTGGATATTTGTTCTCACAATACCATTTTGATAACTCTATTACAGCCATCCTAGAGTGAGCTCATGAAAAATGGAAGTAGTTCTTCACACTATTTGTGTCGCCTACAATAATCTGACAGTCTATCACAGTGCAGGCACTTTTTAATTTCTACGTGCAAAAGAATGATCTAGGACAGCTTCTGGTTATTGTTTGCATATTTTGAAATAGTCTTCAACTTTTCCACTTTGGCTATAGGAAAAAATAACACAATTCCCTGACACAATGTTCAAAGAAATCTCCAAGCCCTAGAATTTGAGCCTCCTGACCCCGTTCATTTATTGCACCTTCATTTATTTTAAAGGATGCAATAGCGCATGCATCTGAATTTTGTTATTTCTTTTAATGTATATGCCCCAGAATTAAGAAACATGGCAATGGTCTTGGCCCACATATGGGCAGTGTGGAAAGGAAAACGCAGTATTGAAGGCTGAAGCAGGTTAAACAGATCACACTAGAAGTGGGCTAGGAATGTTAGGCTGACCAGGTGTCACAGGGACAGTTAGAAGGTGAGGAAGGTCAGTAGCGGGGAAACCTGTAAGCCCTAAGCCAGTGATACGACGCAGGGTGGGAGGCATGTCTTAGAACAGGAGCAGCAATCAAAGGAGGTCAAATAAATAAGGAGGGCAAGGACCAATGCCATGACCAACTGAAAAGGGGCAATGAGGGCGCACTAAGCCTTAGCAGGTGCCTGTGACTCTTCTGGCACACCCCAGAGAAGGACTTGGAGCCCCTTCTTTCAGCAAACCTTTAGTGAGCATCTGCTTTATGACCGACATCATAACAGCGATACACTGAAGGTGGTCAGGTCACTCGAGGCATCACTCTCTGAAGGCACCAATGCTGGTCTCATGTAGTGAGTTCTCAAAAGAGCAAGTGTTATTGATTTATTTGTAACAGCAGTGGGGATACAACCTTTGGGGCACTCTACTATCAGCTACATCAGTGGTAACTAACTCTTTAATATTTTTTTTTATTTTGAAACACGGTCTTGCTAATTTGCCCAGCCTGCCTTTAACTTGTGATCCTCTTGCCTCAGCCTCCTGTGTAGTTCGGATTACAGGTGTCCATACCTGGCAATAGTTCCTGCCCTCCTGGAATTATATTCTAGCAGTCGAAGCAGACTATTAACGTGTTCACAACAGGGCCATAATTTGTGTGTCTTGCTGCTGGACAGCTCTGAACCACTAGTTGTACATGCATGACTGTCCCATTGGATAGCATGTGACAGTCCAATTGGGTATTACAAGCTTCCCAATGGAAAAGCAGTTCAAGCCAGTGGGGGCATGTTAAACAAGCAATAATAAGCATCTTCTGGGCAATGAGAGCAGAATTGCAGGTTGCCTAACCCAGACTGAAGCAATCCCGAGAAAATTATACTTGACACCGGGTGTGGTGGGACACCCCTGTAATCCCAGCACTTTGGAGGCTGAGGCAGGAGTATCACCACAAATTCGAGGCCAGTCTGGGCTTCATAGTGAATTCGAAACCAGCCTGAATTACATGATGAGAACCTTCAAAAAAAAAGAAAGAAAGAAAGAAAGAAAGAAAGAAAGAAAGAAAGAAAGAAAGAAAGAAAGAAAGAAAGAAAGAAAGGAAGGAAGGAGACAGTAGGAAGGAAGGAAATTATACTTTAACCCAATGCTGAAATATTGATAGGAGTCACCAGGAGAGGAGACAGGGGTAGTGTTAGGTGCCTTGAATGTAAGGAGTATGTGACATTAATCCTGATAGGTCAACTTCATGGATTAAGAAACACCTAGCAGATTAGTAAAGCATGCCCCTAGTTGTCTGGGTGAGTCATGGATGCATGACCTTGGGTAGTATATGTGGTCCCTCACATGTTCTCTGGCACTGTACTCTGCTCTGCTTACCAGCCCCCATGAATTAAGCATCTTTGTTCCCCCCATAACCTTCCACTATGATGTTTCTGCTTTGGCACCTTCTGGCCATGAACTGAACACCTGAAACCATAAGTCAAATTAAACCTTCTTCCTTTAAGAGTTATTGTGTATTGTGTGTCAGTGACAGGAAAACTGGCTGATACAGAATGAAACACCAAAACTAGCTTGAAGAAGAATAATTGTTAAGTGACAAAGATGCACTCTGGAGACAGGGTGGAACTCAGATTCTACTGAGCTACAAGTTGGATGGTGCATTAAAGACACAGGATTTTAGCCTCTACCTAAAGAATCGGTTTAACCTAGTTTTAGCTTCTGTTATGGCTGTAGGATGGAAGCCATAGCATTTATCACTATGTGCTTTTTGTTCACATTCAAGAGAGTGAAAAAGTAACTTCCTGTCATGCTCTCTTAAGAGCACAAAAGACCTTTCCTAGCAGCTTCTATCAAACCTCTACTGTGTCACATTTCCCAGAATTATGTTATGTACACCAGCCACAGGCAGTAGAGATTAGGTTACCTTCAGGTCAGTTCTCCCATCCCATTGCTTCTTCTCA
The DNA here is from genome assembly GCA_004026905.1 of Hystrix cristata. Taxonomy (NCBI): domain Eukaryota; kingdom Metazoa; phylum Chordata; class Mammalia; order Rodentia; family Hystricidae; genus Hystrix; species Hystrix cristata. The sequence continues at coordinate 42,879 of PVJO010013727.1, read as the reverse complement.
GTAAGGAACAAAGAAAATCAATATTGGAGAATCAACCCCAAAGTTAGAATAAAGGAGATGGAGTAAAACATGCCAGAAAGAGAAATCAATATATGTGAACTCCTGGAGGTAAAGCAGAGCATGGGAAAGACAAACAGAATGTGCATAAGGAAGCAGATGGTATGTTATCATTCCAGGGTACCAGACACGGGCAGAGCAAGGACACATTGTTCGTGGACAACGGCCCATACAAAGCTTCTAATTGACTTTTCGTCCCACTAGCTGTAAAGCAGATGCTTATGCCAAAAGTCCCTGGACTAAGTTTGACCCTATGCAGTTAGAAGGGTGAAGGAGATAAGCTGACAGGTATGTACCCATGAAAGCCCCTGCGGAACTCAGGCACTCTTGGGGCTGTTCTTCTGACTTCCAGCAGTAACAAAGTAGAGAAGGGACAGTTGGTCCATCTTACTGTGGACCTCGGCCCAGCTGGTGCCCTGAGACATCGCAGCTCCAGAGTCCCTGGGACCCAGCGAGCACCGTGGCACACGGCGGCCTCAGGTGGATGATGTAGACCAGCAGTGATGAGGCCCTTACAAGTGGTTCCAGGGTGGTGTGGGTCAGCCAGCAGCAGCTGCAGAGAAAAGGAGAATATTCTGTGTCTGCCTGAGGTCCACAAGTGACTGAAGTGTGGACCCAGGTGAGAATAAGTATAAACATTTCTAGGAGAGCTGAATTCTTGGATAGAGGCTTGGAGGCCAGTATAATTTCACAGCAAATGTGAAACCAGATGGCATTAGATTTGATTAGATTAGTAAAGACTAAAGTTCATGGACCAGAGAAACTATCAGCAAACTATCAGACTCCTGATGTATGTAATTATAAAAGTACAGCAATATAAGGGTGCAATAGTAGATTAGATCGTATTATTGTGTCAAGTGATTCATTATCCCCTTTTCTCTAAAAGGATTATCCGTCTCCGGTAGGGTCACAAGATTTAACAAGCAAAAATCCAAGATGCTTATATTTTACATATACAACTAATAATATTTTCATATAATTATGATCCATGTAATACTTGGGACATACTTTTACTAAAATATATTCATTGGCTACTGAAATTCAAATATAACTGGAGATCCAGCTTTTTATCTGGTGATCCCAACCCATCCCTGACGCTAGGACTGCTGTGCCTGACGTGGGAAAATCTACACTGCTCCCTCACTGACTTGGAGCTTAGAAGCACGATATGCTTTGACCAAAGGAATGGGAGAGGATGTGGCAAGTGCTGTTTTGGAGCAGAAGTGGTAAAAGGCAGCAGGAGCTCTGCTGCTGTATTCCCTCAATAGGGACTGAGGTAGCCTAGATCCTCAGTACATGGAGAGGCATCTACATCCAGCTACCTGCATGGTTCACAAGAGAAGAGAGTGCTGAGGACTGTACGAGAAAATGATGCAGAGTCAAAACTTACACAGATGCTGGGGATGACTTCCAAGAAAAATATATGTTATGAGTACATGTATGTTATGAGTACATGAATATAAAAGTAAAATCTCTCTAGCTCACAAAGTGTAGGGTTTTTTCTACTTACAATAGTTCACCTGTACGACTATTGATTTTAAATTTTAGGGTAAGAATTTCATTCGATCATTTTATTTTGGAAGGGGCATCTGTGGAAGCATATTTTTCAACCTTCATATAGGTAATTATCACAGAAATCACTTGTGTTGTGTGTGATACACTCTTTGGTCAAAAACATTTATTCTCCAACCACTCTCCTTGTAACAGGCTCTATGTTAAACATGCATCATTAGCCCAAGTGGCTGGTTGATACAAACACTGTGCTTTTAACTCAGACTGCATAAAAAATTACATATTAATTTTTTAAAAAGCTATGTTTGACCCAAACAATGACCTAAAATACGATATTTAAAATTGAAAGTAAAATTATATTTAAACTGACTTTTAAAAAGTTCAAGTATGCACTCAATTCTGAGCTTTTACCATCTTCTCAGTATCTACTTCATTCTCTCACCAGAGAGTCTTAAAATTTAGTATACTCAACAGACACACAGAAGAGAAGTTTTCACTTCTGAACTTTTATTCTCTACTCCAAATATTCTACATCTTTCTTGGCTCTGTCTGTGGCATTTAACTGTTGGCATATGATTATCACAGTCCCCTCCGTATATTCAGTCTTCACCCAACTCTGCTTCTAGGAGGTGGCACGGCTGGACGCAGTACCCAGATTAATATTAGATTACTATGTGGCTAATCTTTGTAGACTTGATTTTTTTTATCATTTTTCCTATAGCTGAGAGAGCGTTGCTTGACCTGACTTGTACGTGTACAGTTGTGACTATTTGCACTATTAAATGATAAGGCTCAAATTTTCACTTGGGAATCACTGTCTCTTACCGTTGTCTACACTTTAGCCCTGTAAATGTGTAATTGTGAAGGCATTATGGGGTGAGAATCATGAGAACATTTGTGTCCCATCATATCAGAACTGTTTCTGCAATTCTTGGAACATTCCTGAGACTGAGCTTACTGAATTTTTGTCAACAAGGAAATGTCAGCCAGAGCCTGGTATTTAGCTCATTTGCACCGTGCAGTTTGCAGCTCACAAGGTGCCAATTAAAAAGCAAGGAGAGAGGCAGAGCAGCCTGTCAGCTTGGCTGGAGTGAGATCTGATATTAATTATTAAAGGGACTCGAAATTAACAACAGCTAAGCCAGAAGAAGCGCACCTTTCGAGCACAGGAGGGGCTGAAATGCTGCACCGAGAATCAGTCAGAGGAAATGGCTTCTCGCTGCAGCAAGAGGTTGTGAGAAAAGCTGCGGGGAAGTGGTCTCGAACAGCATCATTAGATGCCTAAGTGATCACTAATACAGGTGATCAGGAATCTTGTTTTCTGGGAGTTTCTGAAACAAAAAGTTAGCCGAATATTTGTAAGACATCAGCTGGGTGATGGTTCCTATGTTACACACTGTGATTTAGCAATGAACTAGAAGGCAATGTCTGGACAACTAGGGGCTTACATTCCAAGAAAAGCCAATTGCACAGTCTTTCCTCAGTCACAGAGACCTCTTTGTCCTCACTCTACCCCTTATACCCCGCCTTACTCATCAGCCTGCATGTCCAGATTCAACTAACATTAACTGTGTGTTTCCTCTGTGCCTGGTGCTATGCCAAACAACATCATATATATCTCATCCTCACAGCAACCTTACATGGCAAGGATGATTTTATGCCAATAATGACTGTGAGACTGAATGAGATAATCAGTTTAATTCAGATTGCAGAGCTGGGCATGGTGGTGCACACCTGTAATCCCAGCACACTTCAAGCAAGAGGATCATGAGTTCAAGGTTAGCCTGGGCTACACAGCAAGCCCAGGCAAGCCTGGACTGTATAGTCAGACCCTGCCTGAAAACAAAAACAAAGAAAACAGAGGGAGAGGGACAAGGAGAGGGAGAGAGAGAAGGAGAGGGACAGAGAGAAGGAGAGGGAGAAGGAAAGTGAGAGGGAGGGAGGGAGGGAGGAAAAGATTACAAAATTACATGGGGTATATTTGAGATTAGGTTTTTCCATTTCACCTTGCTACATCTATTCTACCTCCACACCACTGGGGCTATCCACACCTTCTGCATGTAATGGGTTACCTTCTTCTGTATCTTAATATTAGTGTCATATTTTAACATCTCATAGATCAAGACGTCAGCCAAGTAGTTCACCTAATAAGAGATGAGTGATTTTAGGAATGCTTCATGATATTGTGAATTTCTAATTGAAGTTTTCTGCAGAGATTCCAGATCTCTGTGCCCTCACTTAATGGTGGGAAGTTCAGCAGGTTAAGCTGCTAAGAAAGAAAGAGACTTAGATGCAGTAGAACCTGTCACTGTCCCTCAAATCACATATCATGGGGAGAGAGTTATTTCTGTGATTGTGATTTAGGTCTGTTTTACTACAGGTGGTGAGAGAGGAATTATTTTAGGCCCTCACCAACAGCAAGATAAAATATCCAAAAGTACATTGGTGAAATGAGAGGAAGGGGTGAGGGACCAAACAGAGACCCCAAAGCCATGCCTCCATGACCACTCAGACACACCCAGAAGTGTGCTCCACCGATCTCCCAGGCTGATCCCAAAGCCACTCAAGTTGACCCTCCACCCTAACTGCCATAGAATCCAAGCATGTGTTTGGTAGGAGTGTAAAATGCTGCAGCCTTTTTGGAAAAATACCTTGGATATGCCATAAAATGTGAAACATAGCGTATAAACCTGCAATGCTACTCAAAGATGTGTACTCAAAGATGACTGACAACCTGTCTTCATGCAAATATTTATACACGGATGCTCATGGAAATATTATTCATAATAGAAAGTATAAACAACTCAACTATCTATCCATGATAGTTTATATATATATTTTATATAGCATATATAAGAGATATATTCATCCACATAAAAGAAGTACTGACTCATGTTACAACATAGATGAAAACTGAAAACATTACGCTCAATGAAAGAAACCAGGTACAAAAGTTCACATATTGTACAATTCCATTTATAGAAAGTGTCCAAAATAAGCAAATACATAGAGGCAGAAAGTGGCTTGATTAGCGGTTGCCAGGGACCAGGTGAGGGAAGGGAGAATGAAGAGTGTGAACAATGAGGATGTGGTTTCTTTCTGGGGTGATGAAAATATACTGGAATTGGGTAGGGCTAACCCCTGTATAGAGGGAATATACTGAAAACCATAGAATTATGTGCTATAAAAGGATGAATTTTATGGTATGTGGATTGCATATCAACAACATACTATTTATCAGATTAGTAACAATAATAAAAGTCTGATAATGCCCAATATTTACAAGTTTACAGAGAAATGTTGGGAACATAAATAGATTAATGAGGGGGGTGTGCATGTGTGTGTAATGCTGGGGCTCAAACACAGGACCTCGTACGTACTAGGCAAGTGCTCTGCTGCTGAGCTATGTTCCCAATCCCCAGATTAACTCTTTAGAAGTACAACAATGTGAAGTCTGTTAATGTTTTGCCTTCAGTCTGACTCAGCTTTTCTCAAAATATGTCTGATATGTTCCTGCACAGTGGCGGACTGTGCCAAAATCACGCGCACAAAGGCCCTGCAGCATTGTTGGAGCAAAAACTGAAAACCAAGTAGACATCCGTCAGCATGGGATCCATTAAATACATCCATAAAATAGAAAGCTTGAAACATAAGTAGTACTCTGTGCTGATATCAGAACTGCACTCTAATCTCATTTTATTAAATAAAAAGCTGAGTAGAAAAATATAAAGGTGCATGAACCTACTCATTAGTAGAGGAGCAGCTGTAGGATATTGACCTGGAAACAAACTTGGATTAGAATTCCCATTCTGCAACATAGTATCTGTGTGAATTTGAGCAAATTGTCTAATGTCTCCATGCATTCATTGCTTCAGATAAAAAGAGCTAAAATTTCTTCCTACAGTCATAATAAAGACAACATAAGCTGTACTCATATATTTTAGAAGTCTTTAAATAGTCATACATAGCATTATTATTTTAATATAGATAAAACGGTTGCCACAGGAACTCTAAATCAGAGTCCACTCTAAAATATTTTTATTATTATAAAGGTCAAAAATGTTTTTATCCGAGCATCTGTAATAGTTGAGCTAAGTCCTTATCCCCCTGGAATGGCTCAACTCCAACACCCCAAAATTCTTGACCCATCTTGACTGAGCTACCCGCATTTTTAAGCCCTCCAACCTGAGCAATATGGATATTGCTCAGAGTGGTCGGCAACCGCGCAGCCACTTCGGCACCCCAGAGGAGGGCTTCAGCTCCAGGGGCTGAGGAGGCCTGTAAGCAGTGGCAACAGTGGAAGGCTCTGTGTGCAGGGCCTGTGTCAGCATGGCAGGCTGTGGTGGCAGGAGGGGTGGACAGCCTCTCTGTGCTAAGTGGCTTTATCATAGCCCACGTGGACAATAAGAAAGACTACAACCTAAGAGTAAGTGTGGTATCTTATTCAACGTTGCCTTTTATTATGTTTATTTTTTCTTTTTTTTTTTTCCTTTTGTGGATGGCAGAGTAACATCATACAAAAGATAGGAATCTGGAATCCAAGAAATCACATTATAATTGCAGGTCCTCTTTTTTAGTGGTCATAGGGATTGAACCCAGGACCTTAGCACTGAGCTACATCCTGAGGACTTTTTTTAAAATTTCTATTTTGAAACAGTGTTTCACTAAATGACAAAATTGCCCAGGCTAGGCTGAAACTGGTGATTCTCCTGCCTCAGCCTCCCAGAGTGCTGGGATTATAAATATATGCTGCCACACCCAGTTAGGTCCTCCACTTTTTAGCAAAGCAGATTTAGACACGCCACTTAATCTATTCAACCCATTATGTCTTCATTTGATGATAAACACATAAAGGCACTTGTATCATTCCTGAAATCAAAATGCTCAAGAATTTGTGAGTTCCTTCTTCTTTGTTTCCCACTTCCCCTTACCCCCTTTACTTCCCTTATAATGCAATTTGCCACTTCAACCTTAGTCAAAGACGTTTTCTCCCAAGAACCTCCCAGGATAGCACCAATGGTGTTATCTAGGTCTGTAGATATGAGAAGTGTTTGTCCAGTGTGCTTGCTCCAGATTTCTGAGGGCATGTTTCAGTGTTCATTATTCAAAAAGCTTAAATTACAGAAAACCTACAAAGCACACACACACACAAAATTGCCAGTTCTGTTCCAACGTTCACAACATGGCCCTTAAAACCTAGAAATTATAGGACCGAGGAAGTGCAACACTCACAAGCCATCCCCATGCGCAGGCGGAAGTCAGTGCTGGAGTCTGCCCAAGTTCACCCTCCACCAGCATCTCCATTCACAGAGCGCTCTGGGTCGGGCCTGTCGGGTCTGCACCTCCCTGTGCCGAGACGGAGCTGCAGAGTAAATGCGCAGCAGCCTCTCAACTTCACTGCGCAGGAATAATTACACCCCCACCCTGACCACCGCCCCATTCTCTGCTTATTGGCAGCATGTGCAAAAAGACAAGAAGTATTTCCTCTCAAGGAGTGCCTTGCCAGAATTAAATTCATTTAAAGGAAAATGTAAGAAAACTTAAAAATTACAATGGGCTGCAATCTCTCTTGGAAAACGCTATCTTTCTTTTTATTCAATCACTACCTGACCTATTTATTCATTTACTCCCTGGCCTGCTCAGACCTTTCTGTAACAATGTTGATCCTTCTTCCCAGAATACTGAACACTCATTACTAGCTTATATCTTGGCAGTTTCTGTGAGGTTTTGATTCGCCATTTGATTTTTAATATCCAAATCTATTAAGTTGTTTCAGTTCAAATACACCCAATAATGACAATAAGAGTTCCTTGAACTGAAATGGGGAAAAAATTCTTTACAATTCTGATCTTCGGAGATAACAGCATTTTGATCTCCTGGAATCATAATCAGACAAAGAGGAGTTTGTTAATGATGTTACAGAGAGCCTCTTCATTAATTCCCTTTGTTCTATCCTGATATAATGGAAGAGAGACATGATGAGAGGAACAAGATATTCCTCACAGATTTTTCTCTAATCGTTGAGCTTTTCAAAGCAGAGAACAAGGGATGATTTTTATTTTTTCTCTTTCTTTTGACCTCTAGCAAAAATCCCTCTGAAAAATATTCTTCTCAGGAGTCAAGTTAAGAAAGAACAAGTTGCATATGGGCTATCTTCTTTCCTGTTTTTAAAGTTCTACTAACATTTTCATGGCCTAAAAAACCTTACTATCTGTTCTAACCCTGTTGTCTGTAAAATACAGCAAAGCAAAAGGAATTATACTAACCCAACTATTCCTGTCATTTCTGATTATTTTACATGGTGGGAGAAAATTCTATGACTGCAGGCAAATAAAAAATAGACAGTTTCTCACTTTCCTCTGTCTTCCTTGAAATAGCTGTACTTTTATCTAAACATTGGACTCACTCTGGAGAATCTTAAAACATACTTATACCTTTGGCCTATGCCCCAGATATCGTAATTTAAATTCTCACCAGAGTACCTGGGATCAGGATTTTCCTCGGGTAATAATAATGTACCATGAAGTCTGGGAACTCCAGGTAGACAGAATGGTGAGATTAAGACTAAGGAGGAGAGCCTCACCTCTGGACATGTCTGCCTCCTCTTTATGACATTTCACATCCAGATACATCCGAGACACGTCTGCCTCCTCCTTATGATAACTCCAGACTGAGTAGTACTGCTTCTCTATGTTTTATACCTTCAGAGTCTGCTTATGGCTTTTTCTTTTTAAAGAAAAAACATGGTTATTAACATTTTAAAAGAAGTTTAAAGAAGTCTGCTACAGAAGACTAACATTTTATTTTTCCTCTCCAGACTGAATTCATGTCTGTGACGAAAAAGAAAAGTATCATTTATTTTGTTTACTCTTAAGAAATATTAATATTTATTAATTAGTAAGCTAACTAAGCAATATGGAATCTATGAATAATAGTAAATAATAAGGATTAAACAACAGTAAAATGCACAATCATCTGACATGCACATGGAAAATTCACACTGGACCATTTGCTAAGCCGTAAAATACATCTCTATACATTAAAAAGATTGAAATCATATGAAGTATTTTCTTTGACTACAATGAAATGAAAACACAAATCAATAACAGAAGAAAATAATAACACCTTTAATAATAGAACATCTAGGCAAAGATCAATAAGGAAATAAAGGGGTTGAACAACAATATAAACCAACTAGACCTCACATAAATTTTACTATTATGTGGAAATTAAATAACACACTCATAAAAAACCAATGGGTCAAAAAAGAAATCACAAGGGAAATTATAAAATACTTTGACATGAATAAAAATGAAAATGCACCACACCAATACTTACAGGATACAGTAAAAGGAACGCTCAGAAGGAAATTTATAGCTACAAATTCCTATGATTAAAAATGTGTTAAGTCAATAATCTAATACCTCTCAACAAATAAAAGTACAGCACCACAGAGCTTCACTGAGAGTTTCTACCAAACATTTAAGGAATTATCACCAGTGTTTCTGAAAAATAATAGGAAATACTTTCCTATTCATTCTATACAGCAAGTATTACCCTGACACTAAAGCCAGAAAAAGACATAATAAGAAAAGAAACTCAGAGACAATTACCCCTTATGAAGATAGATGTAAAAATATTCAACAAAATACTAACAAACTGAATCCAATCATATGCTAATTGTTTTCATTTATATTACTAGTTTATCTTAGTTCATTGAAAAGAAAGGTTAGTGTTATTATCTGCTTATTTCTTTGTAAGAATCTTTTTGGTTTATGTCTTGTACTCATAGTAACCACTTCGAAAACAATACACAGTGTAAGTAATTATTGTTATTCTCTTATTATTTGATTAAGAAATTTGGTTTTTTTTTATAAAATAAAAACATTTTTAAAAGCATATACACAGCACCAAATGATATTCCAGGAATGCAAAGATAGTTCAACATTAGAAAGCCGTTCAATATCATATACTACATTAAGAGAACAAAGGTGAAAAACAAAACCACACAATCATCTCAAGTGATGCAGAAAAAGGCATTTGACAAAATCCAGAAAACTTTCATTAGAAAATTGTTCAGAAAACTAGGGATAAAAGGAAACTTTTTCAGTGTGACAAAGGACATCTATGAAAACCATGTATCTGACATGGCACTAAATAGCAAAAGGCTAAACGCCTTTCCCCTTACTTAGATCATGAATAAGATCACATTCCATGTTTTTACTGCTATCATTCAGCATTTTACTAGACCTTCTGTAAAGAAATTAGACAAGAAAAAAATTGTAAGGAAAGAAAACTATTTCTATTCACAGATGACATGAGGATAAATATTAAAAATCTACGAGAAAAGTATTAGAACTAATTAATTCAGCAAAGTTGCAAGTTTCAAGAGCAATACAAAAAAAGCAGTTGTGTGTATATATGATAAGAATAAACAATCTATAAAGGAATTTAAGAGAGCAATTCCATGTGATATGTTCATGTGCCATTTCCCCACAATGCATATATTTATTATGTATTACAAACATACACAAATAAAAAGGGGAAATTTTTTAAAAACTTCTTTTCATTAGGTGTGATTATAAAAATGTGAAGACAGGTGCTTATGAAATCCAAAAAAGTTATAGAAGGTAATAAAAATATAAAATCAGTTTTCATTACCAACCTGACTCTTTCTCAGATAAAACTATTTCCAAGAGTTTTTTATAATATTATGTAATTTTATGTCTGTATAATCATATGTATATGCTCTTTACAAAACTGCAGTTTTAAAATGCTCTTCAGCATTTTTCTTTATTCACCACTTATACACAGAACTACTTCATTTTTAAATGACTACATATATTTCAGTAATATCTTAAGTAAGTATATTCACTCAAAGGAGTCTTAAATTATTTGTTAGAGTATGAGAAAAAATATGGAACTTTTAAAATATTTACTTTAAAAATCGTATGTTTTATAACATGCATTATATTAGTCAAAAAATATGTGTATAATTTAAAATGTTATATTACTATGTAGTATGTGTATTTTAGCTGAAATGGGTACACTATAAAAATGTTTGGAGATAATTGCCATACTTTATTTAATCTTCCCTTTATTAATATTTAAACTTTTTCAGTAGTGATTTTAAAAAGTGAGGGAATATAATATCTAAAAGAATAAAATACCTAGGCGTAAATTTAACAAATCAGGTTAAAGACTTGTGCATGAAGACTATAAATACTGTTGAAAGAATTTTTTTAAAGGCATGAATAAATGGAAAGGCACCGTGCATCCATGGTTAGGATGATTCACTATTACCCAAAATAATCTACAGATTCAATGCAATCCCTATCAAAATTCCAACCGTCATTTTTTGCAGAAATATAAAAGCTCATCTTCAAATTCACATAGAATTGCAAGGGATCCTGAATAACCAAAACAATATTGAGAAATGTTTTAGCCCATTTGGGCTACTATAACAAAATACTATAGACTAGGTTGCTTATAAACAACAGAAATTTATTTTTCACAGTTTTAGAGGCTAGGAAGTCAAAATTTAAAGATTCAGTATCTGGTAAGGGCCTCTTCCTTTTAGCCCTCATGGATAGTTACCTTCTCACTGTAACATCACAGGGCAGGAGAAACAATAGTGCTCCCTATTGGGTCTCTTTTGTAAGGTACTAATACCATTCCTGAGGGGTCTCCCCTAACAACCTAATCACCCTCAAATACCACTCATCCTAATACAATTACCTTGGGGGTGAGAATTTCCACAAACAAATTTGGGTAGATACAGACATTCAAACCATAGCAAGAAAGAATAAAATTGGATGATTTGCACTTTACGATTCCAAAACTTACTGCTACTGCCAAGCTGCACTAATCAAGTCTGTGTGAATCTGACATAAGGGCAGACATTGAGGAGAACAACAGACTAGAACAGAGTTAAAAAATGAACCTATGACAAGCTGATTTTTAAGGAGAGTGTCAAGCCCATTCAGTGGGAAAAGGAATAGTCTCTCCAACAGGTGCTGCTGGGACAATTAGATTTCTACTGCAAACAAATACAATTTGGCCCTTAGCTCACACCTTAGCCAAGAATTAACTTGAACTAGAGCAACAATGCAAAAATGAGAGCTAAACTCATAAAAGTCTTAGAAGAAAACAAAAGTAAATATTTGTAGCCTTGGATTTGACAACAAATGTTAATATGTAACACCAAAAGCATAATCAATAAAGAAAAATGCATGTTACATGTCATAAAAATTAAAACATTTATGCATCAAAGTACATTAATAGACAACCTACTGAGAGCAAATATTTGGAAATCATATATCTGATGATGGCTAATCTGCAGAATATATAAAGAACTCTTACAATCGAACAAGAAAAAACAGTAAGAAATGGGCAAAGGACATGAAAGGAAAAAATAGACAAAAAATGTATCTTTTTCGGGCTGGGGATTTAGCTCAGTGGTTAAAGTGCCTGCCTTGCAAGCACAAGGGCCCGAGTTTGATTCCCTAGCACCAAAAAAAAAAAAAATCTTTTTCATGCAAATGGTCAATAAGCATATTGGTCATTAATTATTACACCATTAATTATTAGTGAAATGTACATCAAAACCATACTGGCATATCATTTCATACCTCCTAGGATAGCTAAATTTTTTAAAAAACTAAAGAAAAATAAATGTTGATGAGGATATGGAGGACAGTTTAGGAACACCCATACACTCCTGGTGAGAATGCAGTCGTGTATCTGCTATGGAAAACAGTTAGGCTATTATTGAAAAGCCTGAACATAGGAGTCCTGTGTGACCTCGCAATTCTACTTCTAGGTATATAGCCATAAGAACTGAAGACACTGCAGAGATGCTTGTATGCCAATGTTCACTGCAGCATTATTCACACTAACCAAAAAGTGGAAACAACCCAAGTGTGTCTATCAACAGATGAATAGATACTTTTAAATGTGATCTATACATATATATACACACACTACACACACACATACAATGAAACATTATTAAGATATAAAAAGAAATGTTTTCATACATACTATAACATGGGTAAATTCTGAAAATATATGCTCAGTAAGACAAGCCAGATAGAAAAAAGGACCAATATATTTGTCCTCTGTGTTAACCTACAAGTTACTTAGAATAGGCAAACGAGTAGATAAAAAAGGTTAAAAGTTACCAGGGGTGGAGTGGGAGGGGAAATGAAAATGACAGTTTAATGAGTACAGAGTTTCTGCTTTGGGCAGTGAAATAGTGAAATCACTCTGGAACTAGATAGTGGTGGTTGTACAACTTTGTGAATATAATCAACACCACTGAAATGTACATTTAAATGTAGTTAAAAAGACAAATTCTATGTTTTGCTGTACATATATATTTTAAAACGTATCTCCCATGAAAGATAGAAACTGATCTTTTGTAATTTTTAGTTGTCCTGATAACCATTTCCACAATAGTGAATGAAAAAGTAATACACTGAAATAAGTGGTAAGCATATACATTGGTATGTTGTCTCCTAAGGGGAATACTTTGAAAGCTAACACCCTTTTAGCCACCCCGGTCTCCTTGAAAAATGATCACATCTTGCTGCCTTTCCTCTGCTTTTCATGGGAATGAAGTGTGTGGTGCGTGGCTGGCAGCTTCTGACACTCCAGCTGCCTTCCTCGAATGACCAGTGTTTTTCAAGATGGGTTCTACTGCAGGCCCCACTGCAGACACATTTCCAAGTGAATGCTACTCTTTGTGAATCACTCGCCCGAATTTTCAAGTAGTAATATAAAAGCTCACAAGAAATGTAAAGTTCTTAAAAGTGAATTAACAACTCATAAATTTACATTTCTTTATCTTCTTTTCACCCCAAACCCTGGATTACCCCAGGACTCAGTCTGTGGTGATCTCACCTTTTCTGTCTGCACTTACATCTAGGGCAGCCTCATTCACTCAGAGTTTGAAATAGTATCTGCACTCTGATAACTATAGATTTCTACCTGTGGCCCAGACCTCTATCCCAAACTCCAAACCCATGTATCTATCCATTTTATTTGACATAATATATTTTAAATTCTTATTTTAGTGGTGCATTTTAGATATACATAATGATAACATTCAAGATCGGGAATTTGTACCTGTACATGATATACATTGCTGTTTCATTTTTGCCCATTCCCCTCCCCTCCCTTCAACCCCACCTTCCTTCGTTACTTACAAAAGCTTTGTTTCCATTTTTTCCTTCTATTCTTTTTTCCTTGTCCCTCCATTCCTTCCCCCTCCGCCTCCCTTCTTCCCTTTCCCATTTGAATGATTTCTTCCCTTTCCCAATATAATATATTTTAGTCCTTATTTACACTTTTAGTTTCTCACACCAGAGAAACAATGTGGTATTTAAAAATGCATGTCCATTTTATTTCACTTAAGAGTATGATCTCAAGATGCATCTATCCACAAATGTCTCAAGCTTATCATTCTTTATGGCAGAGTAGTACTTCATTGTATCAAAAAAAAAACCACATCTTCTTTATCCATTAATTGGATGAAGGTGATTTGGGCTGTTTCCATGATTTCGCTATTACTAACTGTGCCCTATACACATGGGTGTGTATATATCGCTGTAGTGTGATGCTTTTAATTCTTTTGGGAAGATACCAAAAAGTAGAATAGCTGAGTCACATGGAACCTCTAGTCCTAATTTCTTGAGACATCTCCACACTGATTTCCACAGAGGCTGCACTAGTCAACATTCACACCAAGAGTGGAAAAGGGTTCCTTTTTCACCATATTCCCTCCAGTGTTTGTTATTGGCTGATTTCTTGATAATCACCATTCTTTCTGGAGGGAGAAGGAACCTCAGTGTTGTTTTAATTTGCATGTCTCAAATTACCAGTGATGTTGAACATTTTTTCATATGCTTATTTGCCATTTCTACTTCTTCACTGGAGAAGTGTCTGTTCATTTCAGCTGCCCATTTTTGGATTGAGTCTTTAAATTTTGGGGAATCTGATATTTTTGAGTTCTTTATATATTCTAGATGTAAGTCCTTTGTCTGAGGAACAGCTGACAGATTTTTTTTCCATTCTATGGGTTGTCTCTTCTCTCTAATGGTGGTTCCTTTTGCTATGCAAAAACTTTTTAATATGATGAGATTGCATTTGATTCTTTGTGATACTTCCTGGAAAACAGGGGTTTTGTTCATAAAGTCTTTGCCTACACCTATATCTTCAAGAGTTCTACCTATTCTATATTCCAGCAGATTTAGTGTTTCTGTTTTAATGTTTAGATCTCTGATCCGTTTTGATTTTAGCTTAGTGCATGGTGAAAACTACGGGTCTAGTTTTAATCTTTGGCATGTGGAGAGGCAGTTTTTCCGGCACCATTTATTAAAGAGGCTATCTTTCTTCCAGTGAAGGTATTTGGCCCTTTTTTCAAAGATAAGGTGGCTGAGAGTGTTTGGACTTGTTTCTGAATCTTCTAATCTGTTTCACTAGCCCTCAGGTATGTTTTCTTACCAGCGCCATGATGTTTTTATTACAGTAGCTTTGTAATATAATTTCAGGTCAAGGATTGTGATGGCCCTTGCTTTGGCTTTGTTGCCCAGAATTGCTTTTGCTATTCTAGGTTTATTCTGGTTCCAAATGAATTTTAGGTTTCTTTTCTCCAATTTGTGAGGTATGCTATTGGTATTTTGATTGGAAGTGCATTGAATTGGTATAAAAATTTTGGAAGTATGGCCATTTTCTTTATATTGGTTTTTCCTACCCAAGAGCAAGGAATATCTTTCCATTTTCTGATATCTTCTTTGATCTCCTTTTTCAAAGTACTGTAGTTTTCAATGTACAGATCTTTTATTTCCTTTGTTAGACTGATTCCTAGGTACTTCATTTTTGTGGATACTATTATGAAAAGTGTTGTTTCCTTAATTTCTCTCTCGGTGAGTCTGTTATTTGTGTACAGGAATGCTATTGATTTCTGAGTGTTGACTTTGTGCCCAGCTATGATGCTGAATTTCATTATTAAATTTGGAAGTCTTTTGTTGGAGTTTTTGGAGTCTTCTATGTAGAGTATCATGTCATTTGCAGATAATGATAATTTAACTTCTTCCTTTCCTATATTTATTCTTTTTATTTCTTTCTCTTGTCTAATTGCTCTGGCTAATGTTTTCAGAACTATATTGAATAGGAGTAGTGACAGTGGACATCCTTGTCTTTTTCTGAATTTAGAGTGAAAGCTTTCAGTTTTTTACCATTTAGTGTGATGTTGGCTGTTGGTTTGTCATAGATGGCTTTTATCAGATTGAGATAAATACCACTTATTCAAATTTTCTGCAAATTTTTTTTTAATCATGAGTGGCTATTGGACTTTGTAAAATGTTTTTCTGCATCTATTGAGATGATCATATCGTTTTTGTCCATGGTTCTGTTAATGTGGTGTATCAATTTACCGATTTCCATATGTTGAACCATGCCTGCATCCCTGGGATGAATTGAATCCTACTTGGTCATAGTGTATAATCTTCTTGATGATTTGTTGCATTCTGTTTGCCATTATCTTATTGAGGATTTTTGCATCTGTGTTCATTAAAAAGATCAGCCTGTAGTTCTCTCTTTTGGTTGGATCCTTCTCTGGTTTTGGTATCAGGGTAATGTTTGCTTCCAGAAATGAATCTAGGAATATTGCTTCCCTTTCAATTTCATTGAAGAGTTTGAGGAATAGTGACATTAGGTCTTCACTAAATTTCTTGTAGAATTCAGCAGTGAATCTGTGAGAACCTGGGCCTTTCTTTGCTCATAGGTTTTTAATTCTTCAGTTTTGGTGGCTGATACAGGTTATTTAGAATTTTTATATCTTGTTGATTCAGCTTTGGTAATTCATTTGTTACCAGGAATGTGTCCATTTCTTCTGTCTTCCATCTTATTAGAATAGAGGTTCTCAAAGTAGGTATTAATGATCTGCTGGATTTCTACAGGATCTGTTGTGATTTTACCCTTTTCATTCCTAATTGCATGGATTTGAGTTTTTTCTTTCCTTTTTTTTAGTAAGATTGGCTAAAGGGTTGTCAATTGTATTTAATCATTCAAAGAACCAACTCTTAGATTTGTTGATTCTTTGTATTGTTTTCTTAGTCTCAATTGCATTAATTTTGGCTCTGATCCTTATAATGTTCTCCCTCATGTAAGCTTTGGGTTTGACTTGCTCTTTTCTTTCTAGAAGCTTGAATTTCAGCATTAGGTTGTTTATCTGAGCTTACTATTTTTCTCATATGGGAATTCGACACTATAGATTTCCCCATGGGACTGCTTTCATTGCATTCCATAGGTTTCGGTATGTTTTATTGGCACTATCATTCAATTGTAGAAACTTTCTAATTTCTTCTTTAATTTCACCTGTGACCCATTGATTGTTCAGGAGTGTGCTATTTAATTTCCATGTGTTTATAAAGTTTTTGTGGTTCCTTTTGCCACTTCCAATTTCAGTGCACTATGGTCTGATAATATGCATGGGATAATTTTGATTCCTTTGCATTTACTTAAGCATGTTAAATGAGCTAGTATGTGGTCTATTTTGGAGAAAGTCCCATGTGCAGCTGAGAAGAATGTGTATTCTGATGTTGTGGGGGTGGAATACTCTGTATACATCTACTAAGTCCATTTGTTCAGAAGTTTGGTTTAGTTCTGATATTTCCCTGTTGATTTTTTGTCTAGTCGGTCTGTCTATTTGTGATAGTGTGGCACTGAGGTCCCCCATGACAATTGTACTAGCACTTATTTGGTTTTTCATGTCCGTTAATATTAATTGTATATGGTTAGGTGCACTGGTATTTGGTGCATATATATTTATGACTGTTATCTCTTCTTCTTGGATTGTTCCCTTTATAAGGATGTAGTGACCTTCTTTGTCTCTCTCAATCAATCTTGGCTTGAAATCTACTTTGTCTGAAAATACAATAGCTACCCTTGCTTTTTTTCAAGTTCCTGTCAATCTCAGTCTTGGCATGCAAGGAAGACAAATGATTAGCACAATTCTGTCACCTTGGCTAAAGTGTTACAATCAGTAATAATAATAGCATAAAATAAAGCCTAGAAAATGACAAACTGTGGTAACTATTAATTTACCACCTTTAACCATATGAATTAGATTTGTGGTTATATAACAATATCTAAAATAAACCAGAAAGTATGCCCTCAATATAGTGATTTTACCATCAGGGGAGTAAATTCAAAAGGGATTAGGAGAAAATAGAGAAATAGGAAATGAGGAAGAGATGAGAAGCAAGGTTGGAGGATGGGGGAGATTACACAAACTTTGAGAAACTACTAAAGAAGAAAGGAGTGAAAGAGAGAAGAAAGAAATAAAAACAAGGACAGAACAAAACAATAACAAAAACAAAAACCTAGAAACAAATTTCACATTTATAAAAAAGAAAGAAAAAAAGAAAAAAAACAGCAACAGGACAGAAGAAAAAAAAAAAGTCTGGTTCCAGGGATGTGTCTGCTGTCACTGCTAGACAGAGTAGGCAGGCCCTGGTCCGTGCTGATTAATCCCAGCAGTAGATTTATGGTAGGGTATTGGGTAATCCCAGTTGGGCTCAACAACCAGGCTTCACCACCAGTTCCACTAAAGTTCAGGCTGCTCTCTAGCTATGAGGATAGAACCTGATTCGTTCAGCTAGAGACACACTGTGTGTCTTCTGCTGGCCCGGACTTGGCTCCTTGATCTCCCCCGATCTGAGCTCAAGAGCCCCAGCCCCAGCCCAGAGAGCCTCCGCCAGCTTCTCTGAGTTCTAAGCTCTGTTGGCCCTTTTTCAAGATGGTGACCTGCTGATCACCTTCTCCTGGGGGACATTTGAACCTGAATAACTCCGCAGTCATTGCAGTCTGTGTCCACTGCTCTATTCCACTGGCATGTCTTTCTGTGGAGGCCTCTGTGGTCACCAGTAGTCACCATGTGTCTGCTACATTGAGCTGCTTCTCCCACACCATGAGCCAGGATTCTAGGAGAAAGTGCTATCTGCCACCTTCTGCTGCACTTAGATCTCTCTTTTCGCTTTTCCCGTGGGCTTCACTTCTCCATTCAGACCCCTGCTGGGTCCTGGTAACCCACTTCCCTTCTTCCTCTCCTCCTCACATTGCTATATTCCAGCATCTACACAACAAACCCGAGAGAGGTTGTTTCACTGTTTTTCACAGCACTGCTATCTTCCTTGAAGTCCTCTATTTGACATACTATTACCTTGCACTTGCTTTAAGCTATGTGGTGTCACAAGCATTTTGAGATGTATTAAGTCATTTCATCTTATAGTAAATTGCTTTTACTTCCATTTTTTTTTTACAAATGAAGAAACTGAGGACAGATAGGTAAAATAAGTTTCCCAAAGTTATCCAATAAGGAAATGAGAAACGAGCTTTGAACTAGCAGTAGGACTCTAGAACCAACGCTCTTAACCAATACGTTATGTTGCTGTCTGAAGAGACAGTTGATAGACATTACAAATTTAATCTCTCCTAATCTTCCCCACATTAGTAAATGACATCACCAATTTTTCAGTTATATATTCCAAAATGTTGGATAATGCTTAGGTCTTCTCATTCTCTTGCAACTCATCCAAGACACTAGCAATTCCTTCTGGGGGAAACTAACACTTTCTCACCATCTTCACTGCTACTTTGGTCAAGCCATACTCACCATCCACTCTGACGTCCCACCTGGACTACAAGCTTTCACCTTTCCATCTCCATCCTGTAATCCCCACAGCAGCCACAGTGGTCCTTCCGAGTGCAATTTAGATCATGTTATTCCTCTCTTCTGGACTCTCTCCCTTGAAACAGAGAACCCAATGGTGGTACTATAAAATACAAGGCCATCTTGTTCTTGCTACCTTAGAGATGAGACAACCAATCCAGCCCCATCTTCCCTTTGTTTACTCCATACTTGCTTCACTGACGTCCTGGCTATTCCCGGAGCCCATTAAGAAAGTTCCTGCCTTTTTGTTCTTTCCTGTCTGGCTTTTCCTGCAAATACCGTGTGACTAGCTCACTTACCAACTTGAAGTCAAAAGTGTTACTATGTTACCTATAATTCTAGCTACTCTGGAGGCTAAGGCAGGAAGATTTGCAAGTTTGAAGCCAGCCTGGACAACACTGTGACACCCTGACTCAATACAAAAACTCTAAAAGGCTTGGATTATGGCTCAGTTGTAGAGCTCTTGCATAGCATGGGCAAGGCCCTGGGTTTGAGCCCCAGTCCCACATGCATACACACACACAAATGTTCGCAACAGACAGGGTTTATATAAATTAGTTTTTGCATGTCCTGTTTCTTTATCCAAATTTTGGCCCCTGAAGTGTATACTGCCATTGAGGCAGAGACTTTGAACAGACTGAAGACACCAAAAGCCTCCCTCTGCTGCTCTGCAGAGTCCTAGACCTCCTTAGAGAGAGCTGACTCCTGTCCATGTTTTCATCTGTCTTACTCTCTAGTGCTTTAAGGGTTGCACTGTCATAGGGCCACCTCTGTAGGATCATCAATTTTTGCAAATTGCAGTAGGGAAGCAGTCTGCCAAATATGCATAATACCTGGATATAGTTATTATTTCTTGAACTCCTGTAACGTTATAGGAACAGAATAATGTTTCCTCAAAACCCCAAAAAGTGGTATTATTATCCCTATTCAATACTGAGCAAATAGACACTGTCAAAGGTGAAAGTACATTACTCCAGATCACAGAGCAAGGGAGAGGCAAATGTGTTCACCTTATTGCCTTAGTTCGAGATTCTCAAAAGCAGACCCCAGGTCTAAAATTTTGGTGTCAGTAGTTTGTGAGATGATTCCAGAAAGCACTGTGGAGAAACTGGGAGAGAAGCCAAGGAAAGTTCACTAATAATCAGGCAACTGGGGCTCAAGGCCCTAGGGAAGTGTGGTGAAAGCAGGTGGATCGAACTTCAGAGGGTCACAAACACCTCCCGATGATGAGGAAGCAGGGAATGTTTCCCCAATAGTTCCTTATGGTTTAGGGATTGTGCCTGGTGTTTTAACTTCCCCACACTTCTAATTTGTCCCATTTGAGGGCTAAGAGACTCAGATGTCCAGAAAAAGCACAGAAGCAGAACAACACAGGAAATATCTCAGCCTGAAAGGGAACCTCCAAAGTAAGCTGACAGAATACTGTCAGGACAGAGGGAATGTCTGTCGCACATGTGCAGGTATTCAGCAGAGATAAGTCTGGTGCTGCCCACCAATAGTCTCTTTCCAAATTGGACCACACATTTATGCAGGGTTCTTTGACCCACCTATTCCTCGTGCTACAATCTAGTTAGTCTTCTTGATGGATTTTGAGTTACCTAGCTTGATTTCACTCATTTCTTCAGTGAATATTTGTGAAACATCTTCTTTGTGCCTGGTCAAGGAATAAAAACACGATGATGAGCAGGGAAGTTTTGTCCTCAAGAATTCTGCTCTCCAGTTATTAGGAGAGACCCAAGCAGGCCAACAATTTTGATGGAGGAGAAAACTGTGAAATGGAAACAGGTAATGGGGAAGCAACTATAAAATTCATCAGAACCCACTGAATCACACATTAAAATTGTTGAGGTTTATTGCATGTAAATCATACCTCAGCAAAGCTAATAAATTTAAACAGGAAAAAAGAAGACAAGCAATTAGATCTTTGGGCATTGCTTTAATGTAACACTTTACACCCCAGTGCACATAGGACATGATTAAAATTTTGAGGCTAAGAGATGGACCCCACTGTAGATTAAAAGGCCTGCGTAGCTTTAGGTACAGCCAAATCACCAGAAGGTCTTATTAAAATGAAGAGCTGAGCTCACACCCAGAATTTAATTTTCAACAGATTAGGGATGAGGGGACGGGCATTTCTGATAGAGTCCCCATTGATGCTGATATTGTTGTTCACAGCATCACACTTTAAAAGTGCCACTGCTAGAAAGAACAGATTATTAAGAAAATGTATCCCAATCATAGTATGTGATAGACCATAGGATGCAACATTTGCACAGAAGTAAGTAAATTGTAAAATCATGCTGCAGTGTAAGTGAGCTGTATGCATGCTGGTCCGTTTCTTGGCATACGTTATGGTGATGTGGATGTGTTCACTTTTGAACGTTCCCTAAAAGACACTTGTGATTTGTAAAGCTTTCCAAGTATGTCATAACTGACTAAAAAAACTTACTTGTGAAGAAAACTAAAGAACGATTGCTCATTTCTACCCAAGCACCCCCTTGATGAAGGGCTTCTGTAGACATTTGTGTGCTTTATTTAAGGGTTCCTTAACTTAGAAGAAGAAATTCACTTCCATAAACTTTCACTCAAGACAGTTTGCCGTATGTCCTTGCTTCAACGCCACTTAGGATACAATCCTAGATAACGTGATATCGTGGATGTTTTGCAGACAAAGGAGAGACAGAAAATGAAACGTGTCTGTTTTGAGCTCTTAGAGCAGTAGACAGAGAGGCACTGGTGTTTGCTAATGGAAAAATACAGTCTCGAAGGCAGAGTCACCGGCATCTTCATCCCTAAAACGCAAACACGAACAGTACTTCGCTAGGCCGCCGAGCGGTTTCTGGAGAACTGAACCGAATCTTTTTCTCCCACATTCCTTTCAAGAAGTGCTCTGCTACGGGAGCATTTCCAAGAATTGTCAAGTCACAATTGTCACAAACACAATCGGCTGGAAGAATTTCTGGCGCTTGAGGAGCTGCAGGGATTTGTACATGAGAAGAGCGTGTGAGACAGTGTGTAAAGCAGAGCAACCAGGGAAGGAAGGTGGGCCTCGGGGGCACCTGTAAATTACCCCGCACTGTGGGGCACTGGCGAAGACAATTCTCTGCCTTCTGTTTCCTATGCGATATTTACAGTTATGAGACGCCGTTTCTCCCCTTGGGGTATTAAACAGCAGCTCTACTGAGTTTATAGTAATCATAGTTAACACGTGTACAGTATCATGCCATTAGACAGGCTATTTGCATGCTCTGAGTAGTACTGGCCGGAATTTCCGTGAGCCCACCTCCTCCTGTGCCTGCTGCTCTCAGTGCACCGCGGAGGTCAGGGCTCTGCTTCAACTGCATCAGTGATAGTGAGTGTGGTGTGCTTCGATCACCCCCTGGTGTTGGGTTCGTGGAATAGCAACGGCGCCTGACCCCAGTGTCATTTGAAAGCCAATCAGTGAGAGCTAAAGGTGGATTGATCCACCTGGTCCGTTGTGTCTAAGAGAGCCAAACAATTATATCATCTCACCGAGACCTGTCAGGGATAGAGGAGGGTAGAGAAGATGCTCAGGTGAAAGGCTTGGATGCTCTACAGCTGTTTCCCTCAATTTAAAAATCTAAAGATGAAAACACTTAAAACGCCCCGTGGTTGTTTTAGCTTTGCAGCACTGTCACAAACACCCGAGATAAATCAACTTATGAAGGATATAGTTTTATTAGAGCACAGAGCTTGAGTGGTTTCTGTCCATGACCAATTAGCCTGCTTGCTTTGGCCCTGTGGTGCACATCGTGGTGGGGGCGTGTCCAGCAAAGCCATTCACTTCATGGCTAAGAACAAAGAGGGAGAGGAAGGAGTGGGGCCCGCTACCCCCTTCAAGCGCACGGCCCCAGTGACCAGTACACCTCCCACCAGGCATCCTCTCCACCACTAGGTGGAGGAGTTTCTAGCACCTCCTAGTAGCTGTTAAACACATGGGCCTTTGTGGGACATCTCAGATCCAAACCACAGCAATGCTCGAGTACTTGGGTACTCGGGCTGATCAGGACAAGCGTGAGTGCACAGGAACGGGCAGCCAGGATGCCCAGTGAGACCCCTGGAAGGGTCAGCGACAGACATAATCTTCAGGTTTCACACAGTGGAAAGGACTGGCCGAGAGGAATGAATATAGATAGATGTCGGACCTGGCCACTTTTAGTAAGCAGCCTACAATTTATTTTACACACCGAAACCCAGAGATGCTCTACTACCTTATATAAAATAGCGCAGTATTTATGCAAACCTATGTACATGCTCCCATGGATCTTAAAATCATCTCTAGCTTACTAATAATTCCTAATACAATGAAGATGCCATATAACTAGGTATTATACTGTACTGTTTAGGGAATAATAAGAAAGTGTTGTTACACTCTGTAGTACAGGTGCAAGTACTATAGGCCCAAATAGTACAAATCAACAACAATGTAACACTGTTTCAGTGGTTCAGTCCTCTCTACCACTGAAACTGAAATCTCAGTCTGCTGTTGGCTGAATCTTGGGATGCAGAACCTGGAGGAGGTGACTAGCCTACTGTATCTGCCTTATGCTGAGATGCTTTTAGCAGTGAGACAATCATCTTCATCATTACAATGTGAAATATTACTCTGCGAGCCATGCTAACCCTGCAAAGGCAAAATCCAACTTAATTTTTAAAATGTTATGGTATAGGTGCTATTAGTATGCCCACCTTGCAGAAGAGCAGACTGAGACTTACAAAAATTAAGTAACTTTCCCAGAGTTACACAAGTAAAACCTGATCTGTATGACTCCAAAGCCCAGATTCCTATTATTCTGCTATCAGTAGTTTCCTCTGCATTAAAAAAAAAACTCCCACAATTAACTTTGACATTATTAATTTATTCGAAATGATCTTATTGTTACTTGTTCTTATATTCAAATTGGCATGTTTTTAAAAGGATAGGATTTTATTTTAATCACATGCCTGTTCCTGAGGCAAAATTCCAACACCCACAGCTTGAAGGAGGAGAGGTTTCTAGAGGATTTAGTCCATGGTCAGGCGGCTCAGAGGCACAAAGGGCCTGGATGAAGTACAGTTGCTCATTCCACGGCAGCCAAAATCAGAGAAAGGAGGAGCTAGGAGAGAGACACACCCTTCCAGGTCACACCCTCATGACCCTCCTCTTCCAGCCAAGCCCCAGCCCCTAACAACACATTCAGTTCTGAACTCGTCAGTGGAAGAGTATGACACCCTCACGATCCAATCACCTTCCAAAAGCCTCACCTCTGACACATGAGCCTTTGGGGGGATCTAAAACAAAACAGCTTTCAGATAAATAGTTACTATTACCTCTTAAAACCAACAAGCGATTTTAGGAACTACAGTAACCAATCATTTTTTGTGACACAAAGATGCATCTTTACATCTAGATAGTAAAATGTGTGAGGCTATCTTGGAGCCCCTGTCAGTTATATCCTCCCACTCAGCATCATCCCTTTTTCTGTTCGATGTCCTTTGAGGGAAGTCACCTGTATAATCACCATCAGAAACCCTATTAACACTGAAAAAAAGGATAAACTAACTGTTTGAAACTTCTGTGGCAGGAAGAAATGGATTATTATGACATTGGGAATAAAACTCTCATGTGATTTATGGCAAATTAAACACATAGTAAAGAAACATAATTTAGAAAATTCAGTGCATAGGGACCAGCACATTATATACTCATCCCAGATCTAAGAATATAAGGAAAAAAACACCGAGAGGCATGATGACATTTGGGGGCTCATGTGATATATATTGATGGTTTAATGATTTCATGGATATGTACATGGTCAAAAGTTAACAAATTGTATTCTTTATGTTTTACTGTTTGTCAAATACATCTTGATAAAAAAAATTTTAAAAATCATGTAAGTCATAGTTTGCTGAATTTTTTGAGACTGTGGGTTAAAATATATATTTCAGCCAATTAACCCACAGATGACTCTATACTGGCAAGAAACTGCCCAAGTCACAGGTAATGTTCACCTACTTTTAAATTTAATTCCACACCAACCCTGTAAACTGAAACTCAGAGAGAATAAGTTACTTATTCAAGGTCCCAAGCCAAGATTTCAAGTAATCTAACACCAAATCCAGTGTTCTTTCTATTACAAAAAAAAAAAAAAAATAAGACTTATATGTTACTACTTCTTTCTTTCCAGTAATAATGCTTTTAAAAGCATAATTTCTTGTCAATGTAAGCCTGGTCAGAGTAAGCTCGATGGCTTTTTACTACACTCTATTTGTACCATTGTAATTTTCAAATGGAGTCATTTACCTTGAAGTAAACAATAAAACGAAGCATCAGAGTTCATTTTTTCAATATTTCCTTTTCATAGAGAGGGCACAATGGCCAATAAATGTCTGCAAAAGAAATTGTGGCTATTTTCAAATAATTGGAAGAATTTGTCATTTCATATAAATGTAAAAGCAGTAGGCCACTATCAGGGAGTCATTTGATAAAAGAAGCATTCCACAGCCACAATGCCCAGGACTGAATCTTTGGCTCTAAGTAATCTCCGCTGTTCTGTTCCTTTCTTGGAGAAGAAAAAGAAAAATGAAACTAAAGTTTGTGATGCAAGACTCTGTGGCTTTTTTGAGCAATGTCCTACTAAAGGAATTTCAAACCTAAGCACAAATAACCCAGAGCAGTTTTTATTAAAACATGTACAGTATGATAGAGTTTGCTCAGTAGGACAGAAAAGGCAGAGACAATCCCTTTGGACTGTCTTCGGGTTATCACAAGTGGCACCAGAATTGCTGCAGTGGACCCAGATTTGCAGAGTGAGTGGTCCACAATAAAACAAGACCTACAGAGAGTAGTATGGAGATGGGGAAATCCACCCCAGACCTGTGCTGTCCATTCACTAATACCCCTTCACGAAAGACAGCTCAGGGAATCTACTGTCAGATAATGGAGACTATTCCAAACTTGCTGATGGCAGAAATTGCCTTTGCCATTCCCTTCTCTGTCTCCCAAAAGCTCTATTTCAGGTTCCCTCAGCTCCATAGGAGTTCATTAAAAAAGATTCATAAAAATTAAAATTATTTTAAATTGAATCTTGCCTGTCTTAGCAAAAGCATATAGCACGGGACTCCTCATCTGAGACTCATTTAACATAAAGCAGATGGATAGGCCTGTGGTTGCCCCACTTCAAAAGGTGCAAGAAGACTGGATTATGTAGAACAGCATTTTCTTTTGATCAATGCAATCTATCCAGAATTGCAATTTACTCCATTAAGTGACACATGTAAATAAATATCTGGATGGCTAAATGCATTGGAAGAATTCATAATTGTGAGTTTTAGAAATAGAATCTATTTCTTTTTCTGCAAAAAGCTCCCAAATTAATATGACCAGCTATGAACTAGTAGATAATAAACCCTGTATCACTCATACAAAGCCTGGTTGCCAATTTAACACCCTGCTATTTTAGAGTCCCCCTAATGAATACATAGTTATGACTTTCTTTCACATGTTGTGTGCAGAGACCAGTTCAGGGATTCAAGTCACTCATGCCACAAAGCTGTTTTCTATTCATACTTGCTTAAAACTGCACAAGAGAATAATTGGTGTGTTTCTTTCCTCTTGTGGTTAAACATAACCCTGCTATAAGTTAATGAAAGTGCAGACACCTTATTCATATTCAGAAGGCAGTTTTCAGTAGAAAATCTCCTGCCACTGTGACCACAAGTTGTAACAAGTTAATCTAACATCAAATATATGTTATTGGCGTTGCCAAACCTTAAATTGCAACCGAGCAGTAGTCAACAAAAGGCAAATGCAGCCAACATTGACATCTCCAGACCAGCAAACAAACTAGGAAAAGGCAGAATAATAAAATGTTCCAAGGGCCTTTTGGTGGAGAAACACTTTGGTCTTTTGATTCAAACCCTGAGTATGTATTCTTGAGAGGGCAATACATTCACGGAACCATATTTCTTAAGTATCTACAGTAGGCTAAGTGTAGTCCTGGAGGCTCAGGGGCAGAGAAGAAGTAAAGCAAGCTCTCTGCCTCCCTGACACGTATATATAATTTGAGTTAATAAACAAACAAAGGACATAAGAAACCCGGTTCTTCAAATTCTCTTTTTATCTTTTCTTGATCTTTTGGAGAGTTTTTTTTTTTGACCTGGTCGTGCCCAAAGGACACCTTGGAGACAGCCTGAGTCTGAATGCAGAAGTGGCGGGTGAGGCAGGAGGTAGACAGCATACTAACCTAGACTCTAAGCTAGAAGGCATTTCTGAGAGTGAGCGATCCGGGAGCCAAAAGCTGCTGAGAGATGCAGAAAAGACAAGACTCACGTTGCACTGCCAGGGTGGCGGTCCTGTGGGAAAGGTGAGGAAAGTATTTTGAGAAGTTTTGGAATTAAAAAAAAAAAAGTTAGTGGATCCATAACTACAGGGGAAAGTGGACTGCATAAAGAAGTTAGTTTTAGATGAGAAGCTATCATGGTTGCCTGCTGATGGTATGATCCAATAGAAGAGCAAATTGATGCAAGAGACAGTGGTTAAACGAAGGCACTTGCATATGATGAGCTCCCAGGAAGAGATAAGCAAGCAGGTGAACGAAGCCCACAGATTCCCTCCTATGTACCAAACTTTTGAAAGTCTCATGTGTCAGTTATAGTCCTTGACCCTACCTATTGTGCTGTCTACCCCCTTGCGAGCTAGGGCCATAGTGTACATAACTGAAGTTATTGAAAAATAAAACACAAATCTTTTTCTTTTAAAAAAGAAAATAGTATGATCATTAAAAGAGGACTGAACAAAGACGTAGAAAAATAAATGTTAATGGGAAAACATTGATGACTGTTACATAACAGGACAAGGGACGCAGGTTCTGAATAATCCTCATAGTTGGTTTATACCTAAGGTAGAGCTGAGCATTTATCTATCTTAGCATTGACATAATTAAACATCTGATCCATACTCTGTATCCAGTATTTTAACTTTTCCATTGTAAAGCAACTTGCCATGCTAAATTATCTGCAGAAGACGATACCATTCTCAAGGTAAAGTAGGATTTTTCTACCATTGACATTGTGAATGACATAATTATCCATATTTATATGTGCACCCATGAGCTGAATTACTGTGAGATTTGCTTTGAGAGATGATGAACCTGAGTATCATCCAGTAACCATTTGGCTATGCTTTCAGCATTCAGAGTCAAGGACCAAAACAGTGACCTTAGAGAAGTCACACACACACACACACACACACACACACACACACACGCACAGACATATATACATGCATGTGCTATCTCTGGACAGCCTGAGAGGTGGTTTTCTCTCAAATCGACCAGTGCCGTCACCCTTCTACCAGTCTGTTCCTTGTATGGCAGCCCACGTAATCATCACATAATTCTGTAAACACCAGACACTACACGGAGGTAACAGAGAAGTTAAACAATTGCACAGTTATAAGGCCTTTGAAAGCTAGATGTTGGATTTCTACCCAAGTTTTCTCATTGACATTTCCTTTATTTGCAAACTAAACAAATCACTTAGCCTAAGGGGATCCGGTGTAACAACTGTATTGTATTAAAACACACAGTCTTCAGGAAAAAAAAAAAAGTAATTACATATGAATCCAGTCTCTGTTCACTAAAATAATATTAAAGGGAATCTAGTTTATGATCCATGGAGAGACTATTGAAATTAAAAATCTCTTCTTCATGCCAATTTTCTCACATGCCAGTTTGCTCCCTAGTTTCCCCCTTTCTCAGTTCCTCAAAGACTCTTCACTCCTAGGTACTGCTTTCCACCTTCCCTGCAAAAAGCCCTTGCAAGTCTGCCCTCTTCCAGCAGCCACGTGGGCCTCTCCAGAAGCTCCAGCCCCAGTTCCCACTCCCTCCTCACAGGAAGAAGTCTCCAAACAACCTGGCTGCTTTTCTACCAGAATTTCTAATAAATAAAAACCTCTACCTAGTTACGCGTTCAATCATTCACATACACTTTCATTTGTGTATGGAGAAGAGACATGTACAAATTCCCTATGATGAATGTGATCGTGATATATATTTAAAATAGACCACTAAAATAAAAAATAAATTAAAAGGTCATCTTAAAAAAGGATACCCTCTTGGGAAAGGCAAACTGTCTTTGATTAGGAAAATACAGCGTGTGGACAGGCCATTTTGAGAAAAATACTCCTGTGATAGGCCAGGAGTTAGACCCGAAAACTGCATTGCTTTGCATAATGAAGAAAGAAAGATATTGAGTGTCTGTCTGGCATCTCCACATGGCACAGAAAAGTACCTGGAAGTGCCGGAGTAGAGAAAAGCATAATGCTGTCTGGGCCGTATGTGGAGGAGCCACTGTGTCAGGAATGGCCACAACACTTTTAAGAACATTCATGGCTAAAGTACAATATAAGATTTTGCTGTGCTATACTGCTTCACTTCACCCCTGCGAGCATGGTCCCGGACCTCCCATAACTCTTTCTCTAAGCACAGCCTTGAAGATAGTCATTCTCAGGAGAATGGAGGGATGGCAGGTATGTAGAATGGGGGCCAAGGACAGACACTAGGATGCTCACCAGCCTTCCCAGAACAGGTGTTTCCTGTGCTAGGTCCTAAAGATGAACGGGTATTTCAGAGAAAGGGAAAACCAATTTCAAGTCAGGGAAACAGGAAATAGCAGCTTCCATTTGGGGATAGGACTTACCTTGTTAACCAGAAGACCCAGATTTGAGTCCTGGCTACATCAGTTGTCCCAGCTGAAAAATGTTGGAAACGTTACCTAAGATCATACTATCTTAGTTTCCTCATCTGTAAAATAGGGCAAGAGTAGAGCCTTGTTGTGGAGTATAAACTAGCACACGTAAAAAGGTCACATGACACCTGGCTGATGGTAAGCACTTGGTTAATGTCAGTTTCTATTATTCTTGAGGTCCTTTTGATATCTTACCTAGCTTGAGTTTCTGCTAATTCCATGTATACCAGTTTCCTAACTAGGGTGGAAATGTTTTCCACCATTTTCTAAATCTACACAAGGTCAGTCATGGTGGTTAAGACAAACACTGAGTGTGAGGCCGCTAAGGAAGATACCAGTACAAAATGTGGCTTTGGACATTTCTCTCCACATTCGCAGAAAAGGTTGGGCCCGGAAGTTCTAGATTGTGGTATGTGAGGTTACTCAGGGATGTAGCATACCATATATTTTCTGTACCCAGTTATGGATATTTCCTTTCCAGGTTGCCTTTCTCTAAAATCACTGCTGCCAGACTGTTTTAGACATCAATGAAATCAATGAGCACAAAAATCAGCATTTCCTCTCATTCTCCCTTCTGTCAACTGCAGGGCCCCAGTAAACAGCGTGGGGCCTGCTCACCCTTCTTTGTGAACTAAGATCAGTGTACTGAAGCACTGCTAAGAGTTTGTGGGGAAAAAAAATGGGAATATGTTTGGAGCAACTCACAGTACAGAGGAGGAATCTCCAGATCTCTTTTCTTAGAAAAAGTCCGATTGCAGAACCTTAGCTCAGGTCCTCCAGAATACAGAGCCTAAGGTAGGATAAAGACATGACCACTTTGAGAGACCAAAGCCCAAGGCAGTGAGAGTAAGGGCAAGCTGGAAGTGAGGGAAGCAAAGGTGCAAAGCAATATCTTGTGACACAGTTTTCCTGGGATGTAGGGTAAACAGAGAGGAAGTACATCAATCCATGAGAGAGAGAAAGGAAGGATGTTTATCTGCCCAAGCTTCTCTCCTGTCCCATTTCCCAAAGGTTACAATTCTCCACATGGGGAGCTAACTCCTCTAAGCTTCTAGGTTGTAGCATCTGGCCACCTGTAAAGTAATGTATGGTGAACTCCTTGTGCCTTTTTTGCAGGGGCGGAGGGGTGGTGCTGAGGATCAAACTCGGGACCTTTGCTAAGCAAGCGCTCTACCCCTTGAGCTAAGTCCCCAACCCCTCACTATGGCATTTTCTTCAAATCTGGAAGTTACCTGGTATTGAAGGAATGCTACCAAAAGTATGGAAAGGCCAAAGGCTGACAGTGCACCACTTTATATTCTTTTAACTGGCTTGGGAACCATCTAGAAATATCTTTCAAAATGCTTTTTTTCTTACAGAATTATGATACGTAAGAAGCAACTCTGTAATCTCATACAGACTAAAGCTTCCTACTAATCACACCACATCTTCCACATACTACATCCACTACAGCACATACAAACACACTCTTTACTCTAAGGGATCCCTCTTAGATAAATTGAGACCACAGTACTTCTTTTTCACAGTTACAATCAATTAACCCATTGATTTCCTGTGTGCATTTCTGAATGGTTGTTCAGCTAGTTACAATCAAGTCCCTTTCGCTCAGGTCAAATAAAATTTGTCAGAGGCAGTTGTTTTAGACTAAGCTCCTGTTCTGGGCTGCAACAGGCAAAACTGAAAATCAAAATGGATTCATTCATACAAAAGTGACTTCACAAACCACAACAAAGTTGTAATATGACTTTCTGAGAAATCAGGAGCAGTAAGATCCAAGTTTCTCAAATAGGCCAGCTTTAATAGGCATGATCATAAATTTCCTTCTGCCATAATTCTGACCAAGAAATCTAAAGTAATCTGATGTAATGTTTCTAGTATTCTGTCTCCTTCTCTGTGCCTTAAAGTGAAAGTAACTTTAAAATGATCAATTTGTGTTTTACTCTGTTTCTGATTTTTCAGCCCTTCTCTGTCGTAAAATCAACTCCCTGTCTTCCACAATATTTATTCTGCTTTATGAAATGAAGTGGTGCCCCATTCCAGAATCACAAATAAATCCAACTGAAATTTCAAGCTAGATTTTTTTGTGATGTCGCCATGTGTGACAGGTCAGTGCAAGCCCAGTGCCTAGCATGGTGCCTGGCAGTGTAGGCCAAATGCCTACATGTGGGCCCGTCTTTCTGCTCTCTTGTGGGATGATACTGAATTCTCACATCTTCAGGGTCACCGTGGTGCCACCTCTCTAGTACAGCCTCATCCTTTCTACCCCCAGCCCTGTGAGGCCTGCACTCCACAGCATCGTGCAAATACCTACTCTTCTGCCTCTGTTTTCCCAACACCATGAGCCTTGCAGCACACGGCCTGCTGGGACTTGCTTTTGGCCCATGTCTGGGACACAGAAGACACTGTGCCCAGGGAGCCCGCAGGAGCCCCTGTGGGCCTGGCCTGCCTGCACAAGGTTCTTGAGCTAAGTTGAGCCCAGACCAGCTGAGGGGGAGAGGGCTGCAGCTGTAGCATCTGCTGAGTCTCAGTTAAGTCTCCAAAGACCAATTCTTCCACTAGAAATACCCCAAATAATGTTTTGTTTTCCCAATCCCGGCTCTCCATCTGGCCAAACACAAAGTCATGAACGTTACAAATTTTGTTCTTCTTACTACTGAATAAAAATTATAGGAGGCCATTGTTTTGTACTAATTTCCTGTAGTTAGACCCCAATAATATATAAATATATATAAATATATATGTCCTCTGGTAGGACAGGAGATGGATTTTTATTTTAATTAAAGTTTTAATGATATCCAGTTTAGTTATTAGAAATAGTCAAGTTATGTTTGGAAACATTTGGGTCTGTGAATCTCCATTCTCCATTATAAATTTTATAACATCAAAATGTAGTCAAATATTTCACATGAAATGTAATATCCAAACAGAGATGTCCTGTATACATAAAACACATAATACATCTCAAAGATTTATTATAAGAAAAGGAATATGAAGTAGCTTAGTAACAATTTTGATATCATTTCATATTGAATTGATACTTTGAATATGTTGACAAAATATTACAATTAAAACCATCTGTTTCCTTTTATTTTAATGTGGACACTATAAAATATTAAGTAACATAAATGGCTCTATTGGCTGGTGCTGATCTAGATTCATACCCTGACTTTATCACTTAAAAGTTGTGTGCCTTGGCAAGTTCTGGCAGTTTTATCTTTTCTTACTTCTATTGCCAAGTCTGTGAAATTGAGCACAATGTCAGTACATGTGTAATAAGTTGAAAGGGTTAAATAAGTTAGCACATAAACGTTCAAAGTCTGACATGTTAAACTGTCAATAAGTATTAATCATTATAAATACTAATGCTATCTCTACATAGTCTAGACTCTCTCTTTTTCCACAGGAGACACATTCAAACCCCAAGTGGGTGCATAAGGCTACAGAGAGTACGCACGCACACACACACACACACACACACACACACACACACACCCCTATGATAAAGCTTAATTTATTTTGGGTTTTTTTTTGGGGGGGTTGGTATTGGGGATTGAACTCAAGTCCTTGTGGTTGCTAAGCAAGCACTCTACCCATGGAGCTAAATTCCCAGCCCCAATCCAGCCTAATTTATGAGTTAAGTATGGTAAGAGATTAACAATAACTAATAACATAGAACAATTATAATGATGTAATAAAGGTTATGTGAATGTAAATTTTTCTCTCACAATATCTTATTGTCCTGTAGATCTCAGCAACTTCCATTATTTATCTTTCTTTATTATCATTATTTATCTTTCCTTATTAAGTCGAGAGCCTTCACCTTTTTGCCTAAAGGATGTACTTTACGGCTTCTGTTTGACATGTCCAAATTGCCAGTATCACTATCTGTGTGCTTCAGGGCCATCGTTAAGTAAAATAAAGGTGGAAAATGAGCCCTGCAATGCCGTGACTCAATCAGACCGCAGCGGCAGCCAAGTGATCACTCGCAGACAGGGAGTGCACATGGGCAGGATGGAGCAGGAAAGCTGTATTCCTCAGGACAGCATGCAATTTAAAACTTGAGAATTTTTTATGGCTAGAATTTTCCATTTAATATTTTTGGGCCATAGTCAAGCGCCGGTAACTGAAGTGGCAGAAGGCAAGATCATGGATAAGGGGGAAACTGCTGTACACTACATGTAAAATCTTAGTACTAATTTTACTGTTTCAATCACATCCCGTTGAGAATAGACCTATAGAGATCCAGAACACATATCAATATAAAGAGTGCTGTACTTAAAGTTTTATTGGGGTAAGGATTTTCAAAGGAAATTATAGTTGTCATTTAGATTAATGGCCTGAGAAGCCTGGATTTTTATTTTCTAGCAGAGCCAGTGTCCTTCTGACATTGTAGAGATTCCTATGCTGCTGCTGCCTGTTTGCGCTTTTTATTATATTTCAACAAAGAGCCTTGCTTGGTCTGAGCTGTTAGAATTGTAAAGCAGCATACATGATAGGATGGCTGCTTCATCCAGTTCTCAATAAGTAATTCAGTGATTTTTTTTGTCTCTTTATGAACAATGTATATTCAGTTGTCAGGTATTTTCCACGTAATCATTACCTGAATGTTTCCCCACAAAGGAAAATCTGCAAGGTAAGAAGAAGCAGCATAAAATAGAGGGGACAGATGTCTTCTTCCGGAGTCACCTGCTTCAGGAGGTGTTGTGTACAGCTGTCTTCCTAGAAACTGCCTCAGCCACTTTTCAAAGCGATTCTCTTGTTTAAGACAGGGTTATGGTAGACTTGCTGAAGACATCCTGAAACACCACAAGATATTCTTTGTGATGGTTAATCTTGATTATTAATTTGAGTGATTGGTTTGAGAGAAGCCTGGGAGATTATAAAACATGCCTTTGGGTGTGTTTGGAAGTGTCAGGAGTTGTGACCCTGAGGCTTAGGTCTTTGCTCTTGGCTCTTTCCCTCTCTCTCTGCTTCCCAACTGCCATGAATGTTGCAGTTCTTCACCACCATGCCCTTCTGCCATGCTGATTCTGCCTTGAACCCAAACAACTATGGACTGAAACCCCTGAAACTGTGAGCCGAAATGAACCTTTTCTCTTCAAAGTCATAGATGTCAGGCATTTGGTCCCAGTAATATAAAGATGACTAAAATATTCTTTCTCGGCCATAGAAAAATTGGGATTCACATGCTGTAGGTAACACAGATCTTCAGATGTGGTTTATGGGATCAGAGAGCCTGTGGATGAGCGAGTAACACAGATAACTTAGCACACTATTAAGCCACAGAGGATAGCTAGTCTAGCTAGCACTTGATGTGAAAGGTGTGTGGGAACACAGGGAAGGAGGGCAGGGAGAGCAGAGCATCTGCTAGGGCACATGGGCTTGGAGCGCATCCCTTACTGCTGTGAGAGGCAGACTCAGCACCTGTGTAAGGTGAGGGCAGACCTTAGAGGCTCTCTAAGCCAACACACTCCAGTGATCTTTCAAAAGGAGCAGAATGCACTACAGACCAAGATGACCAGTTTTCTTCTTGTTCTTGAATTCTAACTCATAAAAAAAATGTATCTCATCTTGGAAATTCAGCTACCACAAGCCTCTACCTCACCCTCTACTCCCCAATTCTAGGAAACTTGATTGTGAGAGAATGAGAAACACACACTTTAAATGTAAAATTAAAGTTTACATTTTAATTTTTATGGTAGTGCCAAGGAACTATGAGGATAAATTTCAGCAAAGACTAATACACTAGTCAAGTGATGCCTACACTATGAGTTAAAAAGTGAAAATAGTTCAGGCTTCTGTTGAATCTCCATGACACTCAAACTGTTTTTGTTTTTCAAATTTTAATGGTACATTTTAGATATGCATAGTGATAGCATTCATCATAAGGAATGTGTACCTGTACATGATATATCTTGTTGCTTCTTTTTTCCCATTCGCCTCCCCTCCCTTTAACCCCTCCTCTCTCCTTATTTACAAAAGCTTTGTTTCCATTTTTCCTTCTTTCTTTTTTCTCTTGTCCCTCCATTCCTTTCCCCTACCCCTCCCTTGTTCCTCTTCCCATTTGAACAACTTTTTCCCTTTCCCAATATAGTATACATTTTAGTCCTTATTTACACTTTCTGTTTCTCGCACCAGACAAACTCTCATACGTCTTATTTTCAATCTTCCCACCTCGCCACCAATAATTGATTTGAAATGCTTTGTAGAACCATAGCTACAACTAGATCTGTTCAGGAGCGGTAAGAGTTGGTAGTTGCCTATGTGGTGTCCTTAGGTACATCTGAAAAGTTGGACCCCCAACTCACACTTTTACCACCTTATTCTCTATAAATGACATTCTACAATATTCTTAGAACTAACACAGATGTTCTCTAGGAGCAAAACACATTAAACTTTAGTGATGTTCACTGGCACTCATTACATTGGGAGTGCTAATTGAGACATGAAGCAAGTCAGTATCAATGAGAGGGTAATCCAGAGACTTTCAGAAGTAGACTTCTTATTAGGCCTTCCAGCGGGCTTTGAATTCAAAGCACAAAAGTTTATACTTAGCAAAAGACCTTAGAATGGTAATCAGCTTTATAACCAAAAACCAAAACTTAGTATTGATCTATGCTTTGGCAACAGAATGGAACTTTTATAATATAATATTAAAAGTTATCATTTTAATATGAAGAAATAATGAGGAAAACTAAAATGGCTAATAATCATTCCAGCCAGATTTTAAAAGTTTACATTCTCAAATTGACAAAATTTGAAAGCAAAAGTTGTTGAAACATAAGAGCAAAAATCTTTCCTTCACATCACTGCGATTATATAATTTTTTAGAACTTTTTAGGATCAACATGAAATTGGAACTATCCAGTACAATCTGGGAAGCTCAGTCAGACAGAATCCCCAAGTTTAGCAATGAGCAGTGCTGTGCAACAGTGAGCAAAACACAGCTCCTGCCCCGAGGAATTTACAGTTTGGGGATTATAATTCTCACCCTGAAGGTAAACTGAGTAGTGTAATGTTCCCATAAATTGAGTTGAGCTTTAACCCTGTTACCACCTACACTAAAGAGGAGGAACCCTCACCTGCTAGATCTTCAAGTCGGTGCCGTTGCCTGCCCCCCACCCCTTAGCAGCACGCGCGCACACTCACACCTCTGCAGTCGGCATGGGAGGAAGCTCTGTGTCCTACTCCCTATATAAGGGCTTTGCTGTTGCCGTTTTCACTTTCCCTGCTGATATTGCGGCAAATGGTACAATTAAAGCAATTCTCACAATCTCAGGGTTTTAATAACGTTGTGGCTTGCAGATATTATCCACCTTGCAAATGACACACTCCTGAGGCCCTGAGAGGTTACGTGACTATCTCATAGTCACTCAGTTAGTTCCTGTCAGAACCTGGCCTCGAACCGACTATAGTCCAGTGCTTTCTTTCAAATCATGTTGGAATATAAAATCTGCTTTGGTTTTGCCAGTGCCGCAAGCCCGTGCTTCCTGGAAACCACGCAGACAGGCGGCTGTATTACTTTCCTAATAGCTAATGCAGTTCCTCATGAAAGCATATCCCTCTCTCTAAAAGTAAATTAAATGGCATAATCTTTCCATAAACTGGATTTAGCAACATATTCTCTGTGATAAACAACATTCAAATCAGAATCACCTCCTCCGCAATGTGAAATTGAGGTTTACTTTTGATGTGTTATCTGTTGATGACGATTGACTGTAAATGTAGGATCATTTAGTAAGCAAATAAACCACTCAGTTAGGAGGTAACATAATACGCAGCAATTTTATAAATCTCTTTTCATCTTGCCTTTCCGCTGGTTGGGAGGAATTAAAGAGGACATTGAAAATGCATTAGGTAAATTGTGATATTAACAATGCCATTTAAATTGTTGCCATGATTTGTGAAAACACGAAGAATAAGAACACACCTAGGGACTGCAAAAACAAATCTAAGAGAGTAGTTTTACAATAGGGCTTCCTGGAACATAAAGGAATAGCTGAAGGACAAATTGGAACACAGCCAAACAGGGGTGAGGGAGGGCTCTTGGCCGGACCACTACCAACCAGGACAGCTTCATTTGCAATGTCCGTATTTTGTGTTTGAATTTTATAGATCTCATTTGAAGAAAGAATTCCAAAGCAGGGAGGCCAGAAGGGAGGGAAGGAAAAAAGGAAAAGTTTGAAAAGCCACATGTTTGTCTTTGCCTAGTTCAGATTTTAAAAAAAGTTTATTATTTGTCAAACCTCAGCTCAGACCTCATCTTTAGTGTAGTAACATAATAGTTTTCAAATTAATTTGGACAAGGACCACTTGATATTAAACATCTATCAAATGACCATAATTAAAATAATATGTTACTGATAAAGATTAGATAGATAAGAGATTAATGTAACAAAATATGAGTCTCAAAATCATGTGAAAGTTTAGTCAATATTAAAAGAGGATTTTCAAGTTGTAGAGACAATTTATTAAATGATGAGGTTGGCAAGCAGAATTAGATCCCTGTTAATTGTCATAGTTATTAAGGTTCTCCAGAGAAAGAGAATTACAGATAGATGATAGATAGATAGATAGACAGACAGACAGACAGGCGGGAGGAAAGAGGGGGCAAGAGAGATTGGTTGTGAGTGGTTGGTTCTCACAATTACAGAAGCTAACAAGTCCCCAAATCTGCAGACAGCAAGTTGGACACTCAGTAGAGTTAATGGTGTGATTCTAGGCTGAAGGCCAGGGAACTTGAAACCAAGAAAAGAAAAAGCTGATGTTTCATTTGAAGTCCAAAGGCAGAAAAATGTACCAGCTCAAAGGTAGTCAGACAGGTGGAAATTCCCCTTTATTCAAAGGGGCTTTAGCCTTTTTTCTATCCAGACTCTTGTCTGATTGGATGAGGTTCATCCACATTATGGCGGGCAGTCTGCTACACTTAGTCTTCGGATTCAAATATCAATCTCATCCAAGCACCACACAGATCCACTGAGTATAATGTTTGACCAAATACTTGAGTCCTGTGGCCCAGCCAAGCTGACATATAACATTAATCATCACAACTGTCAGCATTAAATCCATATTGATTAAAGGTTTTTAAAAACACAAAAGAATCAATGCAGATGAATATCACTTGTTTTCTTGGTATGTGCAAGGTTCTTAAGTATGGATAAATACAAAATCTCATAAAGAATAATATTAAGAGATTTGGCTACAAAAACATTAGACTATGGAAGTGATTTTCACCTTTTAATATACTTTATTGGTATTGAAATGTTTTAAAGTGAAAGAATACTGCAGAATAAATGATTACATTTAGGAATTTTTTTTTCTCAACTTTGCTGTCAAGCATGGCCCAATCAATTGCAATCATTTGTTTCTCTTATTCTCTCTCTCTCTCTCTTTCTCATCAGTACAAGGTTTGTGATACACAATGAATATATTTATCCTGGGAAGTTGATCCTCTTATTCTAAAATGATTTGACTAGAAAGGATATTCCTAGGGTGTAATGAGTCATTCCTTGCTGTAAGGTACATGATCAGCTCCTTAGCTAAGTTTGTTTAAACAAAATGAACAATACCATATTAACTTTAGAACCTAAGCTTATTTTTTTTGTTTTTTATTTTTTTGCACTTTCACATTCTTGGACTATATGGTACATAATTATTTCCTAATTAGCATATAAATTTTAACTTCATCTTGAAATCTACAAATTCTTATTAGGAAGTTAATCTCTAAACAAGTCATTACCCAGAATCCAAAATGAGTTATAAAGTTTTGTACAGGCTTTATGATAGACTTTATCTGGCTGTTTGCTACTAACACTGGAACACAATTTGTATATCTCAAACAGAGTGACTATTTTTGTAAGCAAATGATTTGGATATTGGATGTGATCCATATAAATTTGTTTTTATTGAGCATTTATACACAGTGATATAATCTGCAGTCTATTTTAACGGTCATTCTAGCAGCCACATAAAGTGTCATCAAAATTTGTGACAAGGATACTTACACTTGGATTTCAAAACTCTTCATTATAGATGTTACTACTTCAGGAAAAAAATTTTTTCTTTTTTTTCTTCCTTTTTGTTCTTTTGCTACTTTAGCAAGTAGCAGTATTGCACAGTAGGGCTGCCGCAGGCAGCTGTGCAGAGCAAGGCATGAGTCACACAGATGTGACATAAATGGCACCTCAATCTAGACTTCCACTCTGCAGAGTGGAAGGGCTATTTGATGGTGTGCTGAACCAGCTCCAACTGGCTTGAGATGGTAGAATGTGCACATCTCTTCCCAGTTCTACTTTCCGTCACGTCGATTTGGGAGCTGGAAATAAGCCACAGAGGAAAAAAAAATTATGATGGAAATCTGCAAATTCTTTACCAAGCTTTTAAACTTCTTCCTCTAACATTGCTGATTATTCAACAAAAAGAATATACCACTGGACTCTACAATGAACAAACAAGCTTCCTAGGTCACACTGGAAAATTTCAGCTAAAAGTGTAGTTTTATATTCTTTGCCTGGAAAAGATTTCAATGTTGTTCCTACTTTATCTACTTAATAAGCAGACTGACTTGGCAAAAGAAAAACCATTAAAAAAAAAAATCTAAGCATCCACCTAACCTCAATCAAGAGACCAAAAACAAGACAAAACATTCAAAAACCTTCAAAAAAAAAACTTTATGAATCAGTCAAAAAACCTTCATGGGGAAGATGTCTGACAACCTCTGAGCAAAAGGAAACTATAAAGGGGCATAATCTGATTTGTAATTGCATCGATGACATTTCGGACTATTGATTTGGATCATGTGGTGGATTAATTAATGGCCGATTTGAGTGGGAACGCCCAACTGAAGTGAGTCAGCATAGTTCTGGGCATGGAAGACCCCACCTGAGGACTGTTGGGAGTGGAGAATGGGAGGGGGAGGTTGCATCTTGCTGTTTTCCCAGGAGAAGCTTTGTTAAGGCTGATTTTCCTGATAGGAACTCAGCTGTTCCCCTCGTCAAAGGAGCTCGGGTCCTCACTGTCTCAAGGGATGGCTGCTGTTTTCCAGGGAGCTCTTGTCTTCATCTTTGTCTTGAGCAGCGCTTCCTGACCCCAGTGCAGATCCCGCAGCCTCTGGCACTGATCCTTCACCCTGCCCGTGCAGACTTTCTAGCTTCCACCACCTGCCCTTGGGCCTTTCCATTGCAGATCTTTGATACAGACTTGTACGAAACATTGCCGCGGGCCCTAGGCCTCTGGCGGGGCTCCTGGGGGATCTCGCTGTGGGATCCAGACCCTCAACTGGATTCTTCAGGTCTCTAGCATGTGGGCCCAGCTCTTGCACTCTTCTGTATTTGACTTTTGGGTGAATATTATAAGATAACACTATAAATTTATGAGTCCTATATTAAGTCTATTCCTTTGCAAATCACTAATACATATCATAATAATCCATATTAAATTCACTTGTCCTGCCTTCTCCAGGGTCACACTCTGGTGCCCTCTCAAGTTTTAAAGGATCCCACTTGCCAGAAGTAGTAATAGATGATGAAACTTAAAAGAGACTATCTATCAAATATAAGTAGAAAGGTTCAGAAGTTGCAAAATGTCAAAAAGCATTATTCAATATATAATAAAATAATTGTGAACATTTATTATATTGTCTCTAATGTACTTTTAGATACCACACATTAATTATGTGATACATATGATCTATGTGCTTAAATTAGCCTTCATCCTCTCCCAAGAATGACTAGTTCATATCTGAAATAACCTATCCAGAAGGCCACAAAACAATCCCAATCCATACTCCAGAAGACCCCACCTCACATATTACCAATATTATCTAGTCAACACCACAAGGGATATTATAAGTAATTTCTCACTGGAGACACGAGTAGTATTTGAGACCTACGACTAGTTAGAAAAATCATTTAGGCTATTCCCACACTGTGTGAAGTGAAAGACTACAGCACGCCCAACAACCTATTGATTTTAGTTCCACATGTCCAGAACTTCACATGTCCTGGTGTCCCCTCACTCGGAGAAGGTTCTGTATTCTAGTCCAAACATATGGCTGGCAAAGCCTGCCACAGAATCTTTTATCTGTCTTGCAATTCCAGGGGAAATCATGTTCCCCTCTTCTCCTGGTCACCTAGCC
The DNA here is from genome assembly GCA_004026905.1 of Hystrix cristata. Taxonomy (NCBI): domain Eukaryota; kingdom Metazoa; phylum Chordata; class Mammalia; order Rodentia; family Hystricidae; genus Hystrix; species Hystrix cristata. The sequence goes on along the minus strand of PVJO010013727.1, from coordinate 688 downwards.
ACCCTATATTTACCAGGATGGAGCCATTTTACTCTGCCAAAGTAGTGTAGGCAGAACCCCTGGTGGGAAGAGGCTTCTCTCTAAAGGGCTGCGTGGGGCAAACCCTCTGCCCTCGAGGCCCTGCACTGGCTTCGAGCTGAGTGAGATGGAAGCCGTTACCACATTAGCCACAGAAGTCTGGAGATTACCCTACAGCAATGAGCATATTTGGACTAAGCCAGTCTGTTAGCAACAATACTGGAAAATGAACTTTGGAGGAAAAGCCTAAATTAATTCATACCCATAAGTGGATAATATTCCTCTACTATAAGGAGTGTCTACACTCAATGCCTCAGAGGGAAAAAAAGAGGTTTTAATCTCGAATATGGCTAAATCAAAGATATACATCTTGGTTGTCCAAACCTAACTCTCTTGACGACTCTTAGAGAGCCATTAAACAGAATTTCTAGACATGACAGGGAAGTATGTAATCTTATGCCACAGCTAACCCTTCTCTTTCTTCTTGTAAAAAAACTCATCAGGGATTCAGCACAAATTTACAATAGATGAGTAATATTCAAATGAAATGCTAAATAAGATGAAAATTAACACCTGCTATTTTGAATAAAAAATCACAGGTACTTTTTGAAATAACACATCATGTCTTCTTGTTGAATTTTCCTTTTCTCTCGAAGATTCTGAAAAATAT
>PVJO010013726.1:19233-50923 GCA_004026905.1 Hystrix cristata | reverse complement strand
ATGCTTGAGTCTTTGGGGGTCCAGGGGCGGAATGTTATGGTTTGTGTCTAGATGTCCCCCCAAAGCCTCATGTGGTAAGAGATGGCTGGATCTAGAGTGTGGGCTGCCCTGAGGGCAGGTGGCCTGGATGGATACAGGAAGAGGCTTAACTAGCTGCTTGTTTGCATTGCTGATTTGCATACATTCCTTGCATTTTCCTTACTTTACTTTGCGGCCGGCCGCCGGTCTGCAGGTCTGCACGCCAGCCCTGCCTCGGACCCAGCGGACTATAGACTGAAACCTCTGCAGACTGTGAGCTAATAAACCTTTCTTCCCCTAACTTTGGGTGTCGGGTATTCTGTCCCAACAACGAGAGAAAAGTAACTAAAACAGTAGCTAACTGGAAAGGGACGCTAAAAAGAAGGCATACGCACAAGGATTTATATTTGAATTTTGTAATCACCACATAAATCTAGATTCTGGAACAACACTTGATACAAAGTAGGTAGTAACTAGTTTGCTGAACAATTTAATGGATTAGTTAACAAATAAATAGTTTCTATAACTTTAAAACAAAAAATTCAATGTAAGAAAATACAAATAAGTAAAAACAATAGAAACCCGAAAATCTGCCAAAGGACTATTATTTACATTTTGATATATACAGATATACCAAGCCTTTGCTTTTATTTATTTTTGTAATTGGTAAAAATTATATCTACTTATGATGTGTAACATGATGTTTTGATATATGTATGCATTGTGTAATTGCCAAATCAAGCTAATTAGCATATGCATTCCTTCACATACTTTTTTGCATGTGTATGGTGAGATTTAAAATCTATTCTCAGCTATTTTCAATTATACAATACATTGTTATTAACTATAGTTATTGTGTTGTCCAACAGATCTTCTGAACTTACTCCTCCTGTTTAGCTGAAATCTTGTGTCTTTTATATCCAATTTTTTTAAAAAATAAACAATATTAAAACAACACACAGTATTTTGTAAATTGGTTTTTTTCAGTCAAAGATACACCAGTACATTTTTCTATTCTGATAAATATGTATGTAAGTAATTTTAATGTTTACATTCTACTTTAGCATTCACAGTATTTTATACTAACACAATTACTTTATTTAATTTTGAGGGGTGCCGGGGATCAAAGTCAGGGATTTGTACTTTTCAGGCAAGCACTCTACCACTGAGCTAAATCCTCAACCCACTTTTTTCAATTTAATATTCCTTCATTTAGTCACTCAGTAAGTCATTGCTGAGAATTTATAATATTTTAAGCATGTACTCAGCCAGGTGCAGTAACACAATACTTTTTAGTGGAGGTAAAATAATGGTAGCTTTCTTCGTGCAACTTGAGTCTATGAAGGGAGAGAGCACATAAATAAAGATACACACGTGGTTTTAAAATATAAGTACAAGAATTAATTTGAGATGAAAGAATCCAAAACCATCTATTTGAACGTGTGCAATGCCAGCTGAGCTTGCAGCAGGGGTTGACACTAGGCCGGGGTGAAGGGAGCGGAGAGCCTTCAGACATGGAGAGAACCGGAGGAAGAGCAGAGAGGAGGCTGGAACCCAGCAACATGGTAATCAGGGCCGGGGTGGTGCCAGACTCAGCTGGAGGGCAGAACTTTTGAAATGTTATTCTAAGTGCAAAGGGAAGTCCCTAAAGGCGTTGTTTTTGTTTTGTTTCGTTGTTTTGCTGTTGTTATTTTGCCTCCCCCGGACCCATCACTACCGTATACAGACATATATCAAGATTTTTCCAATTAAGTTCACTACTTACTGAAAGCAGAATTGGTTGTGGAGGAAGGAATAAAAGCACACAGAGGAATAAAATGAAGGTTTCCTGGCTTGGAAGAATGTTAAAGAATGAAAGCATCTCTCTGTGGATAACAGCGTTACAGAATTATTGGCCAAGGGAATATGATGGGATGTTAAAAAAAGTATCTTTTGTGCCATTAGAAAGCACACGATATTTTACACATAATTGTGGGGTCTTTGCAGAACCCCGAGGCAGAAAACCACTGCATTAAAACATGTCCGGATCCCCATTAAAAGCACAGATGGATGAGGTGAGATCTCTGTGATTCGCAGGCTCTCAGTGTCTTCTGGAACTGGCTGTGCTCTTGCTCCACTTCTTGCCTCCCCTCTCTGCCCTTTGGAAGGCACAAAGACCTAAGGAGCTGTGGTAAAGTCAGCCTGAAAATACTAAAATTGATTTGCATTCTTTGTGTGTCTGTGCACTCACAAAAAACCACCCAAAAGGAGTGTGCTGGGAGCAGAAAGAAACCAATATAGAGCCTTATCCTTGTATTAGAATATACTGTTACAAATTCACTGGTAGGTGATGAAATACCTCCCCAAATTTCTCTGGGTAACATTCCCTGTCTGGCCATTTACTGTATGTAGCACTTCAACATTGCTAAAAATAGTTTTGCAAACATGCCAACAATAATCGAGTCTGCTTTCCTAAATCTTCAGGGCAAAGAAAGCTAATATGAAACTGAAAGTATTAATTCTGAATAGAGAGAGATGGCCTTGTTGCTTACTTTTGTATGGACTCTTCAACGATCTTTTCAAGTAGAAACAAAATGTTATTTCTCTGGCCCCGGCTAGGTTCCGTATCACATGTATTTACATGACATGCTTTCTGCCTTAAGGAGGGAGGGATAGCCAGTTTCCAGTGATGTGCTGGGTGTCTGCAACTTTCTGCTGGGAGGGCTAAAGAGGTACAGGCAAATCTGCAGGTCTAATCTTCACTGCAATTCCCACAATTCCTTTCTGCTGCTCCAGCCCTCAGGGTCCACTCCTCTAGACTCAGTCCATGTCTGTTTGCTCCCTACAGGATTAAGTATTCTGTGTGGTATTCCGGGCCTGGTCCAAATTCTGGAAGAAATGCTCTCTTAAACTCTTCTGTACTCCCCACATAAAACTGGTACAGCGCTAGCTCCCAGTGGGCATTCCGTGAGTGCGTGTTCATAAAATAGAAAAGTTCCTAAAAGTAGGGGAAGGGTTGTGGGAATAATCTTTCCCAAAAAAGCATCCTAAAAGACAAGATGTTAGAACAAGACCTTAGAACAATTGTGTGATCATTAGATCATTCTGGGAGGCTGACATTCTAAGGCAGAGAACATAAATGTGGTGGAATCTTTAATGTTTTCCAGGAATCCTCCAGCTCTAGGTTTGTCCGGATGATGGTGAAGATTCTAACCCCAAGAGTAAAACATTGGTAAGAAATGTGAACACTTTATCACACCACCCTTGCCACGGGAGTCTGCCCAAATGCCTCTTTAAGAAATATGGACGCCGTACAGGAATGTCAGGCCCCCAGAGGACTCGGGCCTCCCCAGATGCTGCAACAGGCAGCCGAACCAGATGTGCTTACTCACTCTCAAACTAATTTCTCTAAGCTTATTTGCAACCTGTCAGATCACCACAACACAAACTATTCTCATAAGAACAGGACCACGACAGGACAGCTGTACTAAAAGTGGCTTGATTCTTATAACAAAAGAGATGAGAACCCCATGAACTCAGCCTGCCCGGACCACGCCTGGAGGGATACTCGAGGAGTCGCAGTTGAAGTAGATGATGTTATAGTAAAGGGAGACAAGAGGTGGGAGACCTAAAATCCATATTTTGAGGAACAGTTAAAGGAAACTACAAGCGCTTCTCCAAGAAAAGAGAAAGTATGATAGCTGCCTTCTAGAATTTGAAGGAAGAGGGCCTATGAAAGATGTTGACCAAACCACGCTACTCAGATGGCAGGATTATAAAGCAATGAAAGAAGCAGACATAACGCAGATGTCTTCGTCTACTATCTGAGAAAACAGACCCTAATCAGGCAAAGTTTAGGTATTGCTTGTTTATTTGGAAGTACAATCTCATGAAGAGATACGAAGCAGGGAAGCCAGGACAGCAAAAGTAAGATGCTATGTTAGCAAGATGTCCACAGTTCCCCAAGAAACACAGCAAGTTACACACACACACACACACACACACACACACAAGCACAATGGAACAGTTGGACAGGAAGAAGGAGAACTAACAATTGATCTTCCGGGTCCTTCCTGTATCTCCCACTCCCCATGTGGCATAACTTCCCCTATGGTTCCCCTGTCCCTTCAAGAGGCACCAAGAACCAGCCGAAGTCCAGTGGTCTGCACCAGGTCTGGCCCAAGCCCTGTAGGTCCCACCACACAAACACGACCAAGTGCCCTGAAGCCCAGCCCTCACCCCAGCAGGTGCATAGAACAGAAAGGAAGCAGGTGCCAAGGCTTTATAAATTATAAAGATGCCCAGAAGTGGGGCTTGCAGTGAAGACCTGCAGACAGTAAGACTGAAGAGTTAATCCCTAGACTACGCCAGCACAGCAGATAAGAGGCCACTGTCCATTGTCCCAGTCCATCTGACAGTGGAAATGCCCAGAGCTTCTCAAACACAAAGTGTATGCAGATGCCCAGGGGTCCTGTCAAATGAAGATTCTGATTTATCAGGTCTAGGGTACCTCTCAGATTCAGCATTCTTTAACTCCCAGCTGATGCTCTACAGCTACTCCCAGGCTACACTCGCAATATTAATTGGATGTTCTGCTTCACAAAGTAGCAAGGTTTACATCCCTAGGTGTGTTTCAGCAGATCCTGCATTGATTGATCTTCTGCCACAAAACAAGTCAGGATTTTGCAGAAAGGGCTCCTGCCTAGGTCTATCAAACTCTTGAATTTGGAAGGTTCTATAGCAGTCATAATGATCACAATTTATTTTCCAAAATCTGATAAGTATTAAACCAATAATGAATGAGAAATTAATTAACAAAGAAGAAATGGCCCAGCTTAGCTCTTACTCTTTGTTCGCTTTTCAGTGATGGCTTGTCGGTCCTGGAGCACAATTAGCCAAAGCCCTGATTGAGACTTAGAGCTTTACCTAATGACAATTGACCAGGAAGAGATGTAATTCAGTCCATAATCTATATGATTGATGCTTTTCTCATCAACTCCCTTTCAGTATCCTTCCTCATCCATAAGCACAAGGAGTAAATGCAGAGATGTTAAAAGGTATAGACACAACATTAGGATCATTAGAGACTTTGTCCTCCAGAGATTTATTGAACTTGAGTTAAATTTAAAGTGAAAATTCAATCATTTCACTTCATTCCCTGATGTATAAAAACCTAAAATAAATCTCCTCAATCCAGAACCTTATGGAATGTGAGTTTCTGGATTGCTGAGTTTTCCATAAAGACAAACTGTTAGAACTGCATATATTTTTTCTTTTTATGCTAATTTTTTTACTCCAATTACCACTTAGAACTGCTCTACAAATTTGAATTACACATGGCCATTCTCTTCACTTTTCAATGAATTTCTCTAATTCTTATATTCTCTATCATGAGAGGGTACAGCACTGGCCTCTTTAAGCTTCGTCCGTTTCCACGTTTGGCTTTCTGCCCAAAAGCGAGTTCAAGACTGCCGCTGCCCTCCTCGGCCACACGGCGGCGCTGTTGAAAACAGGCTCTACCAAGGCTGCCAGTCCTTTTCCTGGTGCAGACCCTGCGAAGGTTTCTGCAGACCCGAGAAAGGATGCTGCATGTCTCAGTGCTGAGCTCAGCCATGTGGTTGCAGTAGCTCATCCTTTGCTCTTTCATCGCGCGCACACACGCACACACACTTCCCCAGATACTGGCCAGCCACAGAGACGTGTTCAGGACTCATTCCAATATCAACCACCTCCCAGATTCAAAACTGTTTTCTTTCTCTCTTTCCTCTATTAGGTGTGTACAATTTAGGTTTTAAAAACTCAGAGTACTAAAGGTCCTGCGACGCCCTCCTCCCTGCACAATCTACACCAACCTTTCTTGGAAAAGCTAACTTCGGTGACTCCTAGATGCCCTCACCCAGCCTGATCCTCGCTTCCCTGACTTTCAGACAGGCTACACGCAACATAATTGACATGTATGAAGGCTAACATTATGGACATTGTGGTTCGGTTTGTCTTTTTAAGTCTACAAGTGCCTTTTACATCAGAAAAAGTATACTTTTAGAACAGCGATTTGACATGCTTCCTATTACAGAGCTAGTGTCTGGGACACTCTTGGTTCCTCACCCCACCGGCCCCGAGCACAAGCTCTTTGCAGTTTACCACGTGGCCTCCCTGGGCCGTCTGGGGCTGCCACGGATTCTCCTCTAGCTTCGCTATTCTCTCTCTTAGTTTCCTATTTTTACACACACATCTTTATGATCCAGCTAAACTTGATGACTACTTTTTCTCTGAAATTGAAATACACTTCCCCATCTCTGTGTTTTTGTTTAATGTTTCCTAAATTATCTTCTATTTCATCTCTGCGTTTTGAATCCCGAATCGTTCCTTGCAACATGCCCACACATTGATTCCTCCAGGTCTTTTATCATCCCTCTTACTGAATGTGATCTCTTCCTCCTTTAGACCCTTACAGTATTTTATGCATGCGTTTCTTATAGTAATTTCATTCCCAAATTGCAGACATTTGAGGACATCTTGAATTCCATGAACATAACACTTTAATTTTTTATTTCCTGCAATAGTATCCAAGAATAATATCTCATAATTAGTAGGCATTTAGCAAACATGTGCTGAGTGGAATCTCAATACCAAAGCATCCCCAAACCTTTAGGAAGATTCTTTCTTCAATCTAAATTTTGTCCTTCTTAGTGTACTCTAATTGTATGAAGATTAGATACCAAAAAAAGGAACTATAAAACAAGAAGGAAAGGATTATATTGAGGACACTTTTGAGAGTTTGAAAAAGTCCCAAATGATTCCAAGGCCACTCGCCTCTACAGAAAGAAGAACGGAGACTTGGTGACAGTGAGAAAGGTGTCATTTCATAGAGCTGATCATACTCATGTTCTTTGAGAACAAGGACAGCACTATCAGTTTGATTTCTTGATAGCTTGCTAACCCTCTCCTCAATCTCTGAATGCTGGAGTCCCTGCCCTAAGACTTGGTCCCAGCTTTTCTATTATTCTCCATCTACACCTCTTCCCCAGTCTTTTGCTACTTGAGCAACTTACAATCCACTAGGAACTGGCTAGTAAGGGGCAAGGATGGGGACTGGTCAATGTCACTTAACCATCATAGTACATCTCCAATTTCTGACAGCGGCAGAAATTTCAGCCTGTGAGTGACAGGCAGTGGTGAGAAGATAGAAGCAGAACTTGGTTTGCTTAGGCACTTCCTGCAACATGTGATGATTTGCAAGACTGGTAAATAAAAATCAGTTATTTATGTTTCCTTGCAAGGTATAAACAGAAATCATCCTGAGCCAATTCTTCCTTTCTGCTTTTTTTTTTTTTTTTGATGGTGATCAGGAGACTCTAGACCTCATAAGGCAAGTCAGTGCATGCTTATACATACTAAATCATTTGTCCTTTTTGGTTCTTTTAGAGATAGAAGAAAATTTAAAACTATGAGAGACTTTCATGCTCATTTATTGTCCCACTGCTAATTGGAATCCTGCCACTCAAAACACATGGAATGCCGATTTCTGTATACTCTTCTACTGTAGAAGATAGTAACTAGGTATCTGGTAAAAAGCGCTGCAAGTTTTTCCCCAGGAATACATAATGCTGAGATGTGTGCGTGAGAAAGTGTATGTGTGAGTATATGAGTATGTGTGTATGTGTGAGAAAGTAAGTGTGCATGTGTGTGCCGTGTATCAGCCCATGTATATGATATGTATAAACTGCTTTCCTTGCCCAGATCTACTTACTGGTGCTTTGACTGCTCCAAACCATACTACAGGGATAGCTGCTGACCTTTCTAGTTTTCTGCTATGCAAAATAGCCCAAACTTCCAAATAAATGGGTTGATAAGCACCTTTCACTGCTTTTCTGGGCTATACCTGAGTATCTTGCAATAGTGAGAATTTATGAATAGTATTGAATAGAAGACAAGTGTTAAAGAGAAAACTAACAAAACTTACTCTCTTTATAGAAACAGATTTGTTTAAATTATCTTAGAAACTATCTTTAAATCTTTAAACCTATCAAAAAAAACCTTTTCGTTTAAGTGTTCATCAGAAAACGTGAGTTACGCAATTCATAAATTCTTTCTTCTTGGCACAAAATTTGGGTTAGTTCAGAGCTTTCCCTCATAAATCTGCTTATTACGTCAATTATCCAAAGAGCATGAAATATCAGGTTTAGAAATGAGAACTCTAAGCCACATTATCAAGGCCCCTAAATGTTTGTAGTCACCCTGTCAGAAAAACGTATTTCAATATTCAACTATACTTATTTATTCGTATTTATTTATAAATCATAGACATGTACTATAATATAGGCTGTTGTATTACCTATATAGTAAAATGGAGATAAGTTTTTAGAAGCTGAATTAAAAGAAACATTATTATTTTTTTTTGTGTGTGTGTGGTACCGGGGATCGAACTCAGGGCCTTGTGCTTGCAAGGCAAGCACTCTAATCACTGAGCTAAATTCCCAGCCCATTAAACATTATTTTAAAAAGTGTATAAAATCCTTTCTTCTCCTCCTAGAATTTTTATTACTGATAGTAACATTTCAGTGACAGCTGTGTGATTAAACACATTTTAGTGTTTGTGAATTTGGTTTGTCTTCACTTTCTGAAAACTTAAAAATCTTAGTTTCTAATGCCCTTCAGGCTTAGTGGTTTCACACTATCATTAACTAAAATCTCAAGGCATAGTGCACAATGTGTGAGGCGGATTGCTAATGAGACCGGTTACAAATCTGTATTCATTTACTAGGGCTGCTGTAATAAAGTACCAAGACTGAGGGGCCAAAACAGAAGAAATTCCTTTGCCCAGACTGAAAGTTGAAGATCGATCAAAGTGTCAGCGTTGGTTCCTTCAGTGGAAGGATCTATTCCAGCTTTCTCTCCTTAGCTTACAGATGGTGGTCTTCTCCCTGTGCCTTAATGGTGGTCTTCCTTCTACTCATACCTCTGTGTCCAATTTCCTCTCTTTTTAAGGACACCATCGATATTGGATTAAGGACCACACTTATTTCTCTCACTTTTGCTTATCTCTGTAAAGACACTATCTCCAGAAAATGTCACCTTCTGAGACACCAGGGGATAGGATTTCAACATTTAAATTGGGTGGGGTAGAGACACAATTCAGCCCATAATAAAATTCATATTGCAAATGTTTAGTTTACAATTTTGAAGTTTGAGGTCAACTTCTTATTAGATGTTATCAGCTCTCCCACTGACTTTTTATTGTTACTTAATATTACCTTTATTACATAGTTTCATTATAGAAATTTAAGATCCTTGCTCATTTGACCATGTTCATATAAACTGAAAGCAAACGGGTGGATAATGGCCCTGCTGTGCAGCTCCTGCCCTGCTCCTCAGCACGATGACTGACCATCTGACATTAAGACCATTTGAGGGCACCACCTATTTTTTTATGGTATGGAGTGAAACTCCAGTTCCATGAACACGTAAAATCTAATAGATTCTTCCAATGTGTTAATGGTTTGTCTTGTGGGTGTAATCACCCCACTTTGGAGACCTCTGATCTAAACCACACTTTTAAGAAACTACTATACTTACATAATCTCAAATTTAGACTGGGGAAGTTATTTGTAAGGAGGACTTTGGCTATGAAGCAGGCTGTGAAATCATGTCACAGTCAAATCCAAAGGACCCAAGAACTAAGGATTCTATTTTTTCATAGTCTCCCATAAGCAAGTATTTAATTATTCCCAGAGGTTTAAGGCAGGGGACTGAGACCAAGGATCCAGCAGCACTTCACTGGCTCTACGGACGATGCCACTCAATCCACAGTGTTTGGAGCATTTGAGAAAATGTCGTTCAGAAGATCTCATTACTGCCTGAGTCATAGTTTGATGCAATCTGTAGAATAATGTGGTAGGAACCACGTTCTTCACAAGTCACAAGATAGTAATAATGAGACAGGTTGGGAATGAAAGGTGCCAAATAATCTGTTCAGTTCAGTAAAGCAATTCAGCAGCCTAATGCACTCAGCACTCCAGGCAGTGAGTGACTTCATAGAATGGAAATGTCACCTATTTCCTAAAGACCAGCAGAGGTAAAAATCTCCTTTGTGTACAGTGAATCTGAAATGTATTCTAGCCCTGGGAGACTAAATTCATCCTTCAAAGAGCAACAGTGCAGTGGCCAGATGTCATAGTCAGAGGAGATCAAGGGCCTATCAAGAGGAAAGGAGCCATAGCAAGGAGAACCAGAGGAGCCACACTCGTGAGGGCCTAAACAGCTGGTCCTGCAGCCCAAATACAAAGCAGCAAAAAACACCAACCAAAAGGAGAATGTGTTTGATGTTTCTCATCTTCTATGTGCATTCTAAACTGGCACAAACTAAATACTTTCTACAATTCGGGATAGAAAAGAAATAGACTTGATGGGCGCTACAGCTATACTTACTAATGGCAATACAAAAGTAACATCTCTGTTCCTCTGAACATATTTCTACAATTAAGTCTATCTCCTTACACCATGACTTTTTTAAATGCCAGCCCGCCTTACTGGATTGTAAATTCATTAAAATCAGGGAGCATTGCTAATCTCTGCATTTCCAGTGTCAATACAGATTTTGACACCTAATAAGTACTCCATAAGTGTTTTGGAAACAGAATGAATAATGACCCAGTCTGCTGTTGAACTTGCTTAAATGTCCCTATTGTCATATGCATGATCTGAGGGACCCCTCGCAATAAACCTGAGACTTCCTTAGCGATACTTTCATTTCTTTTTTAGCAACACTTTCATTTTAAGGGTTGGGAAATGTGCTCAGAGAAGATAAGTGACTTGCGCAGGGTCACAGAGCTTCTAGTGGCAAAAGCAGGACCTCTACCCGGAACAACTGATGCCAGGATTAGGCAGGGTTTTTCCACCAGCCTGCGGCAAAAGAAAGAAGTGCTTGGGCCTGACTGTGAGGCGCATGGGAGTAAAGCTCCGGGCCTATCAGTGGGAGGACCAAGACTGTGACTTGCTTTCCTCAGCTTACAGAATGCCCAGAACGGGGGCTGGCTAGTCTGCATCATGAGTTAAAGAAGAAAGAAATGAACACCTGCCAAACTTTAAGGCACAGATAACAAATCTCACCCAACAGCACGGCTTAGGCCTGGTGTCCAGTGTCTAGATAAGGCCTGAATGCCTGTCAGATGATTATGAGAGAAATTACACATTCAGCAAATGAGTTATCATTGCACTGAGACCTGTACCCCACAGAACAGGCACTGCATTAGTTCAGCTTATGGTCACCTCCTTTGCCTGGGTTTCCTCAAGAAATTGCACAAAGGGTGCCCCAAAGCCCACATCTGTAAGACGGAACTGATGCTAATGTCTACCTCCAAGGGATTTTGTGAGAACAAGATGAGATGAAATGTGGGCGGTCATTTGGCCAATGTTTCTTAACTTGGAGTTCTAGGATCTCTGTGTGTCCTCAGATTTTTCCAAAGTTCAAAAAGTCTATGAGAACATAACTTCGTGTTTCCATTTTATAATAATCTACATATCATTATATCATTATCGGGGCTAACATAGTCGTGTCATCTGAAGGAGCATGAGATCCAATGGCTGATGTGTGTGTGTTTTTATAGTGAGGGGCACATGAAGCCAAGGGCAAGAGACGTTACCACATACCACACAAGATTTTGTAGCAGTTTCAACAGAGAAGAGTGAAAAGGAAATCAAGCTGTAACATGGCACGTAACCATGTTGAAAAGCCAAGCGTCCAAGACCTATGTTAACACAATATTTATGTTGCCAGAAAATGCACAATAAACACTTTGTTAAATATTCTTTTAGTACGAAGAGTGTGCATCTAAGTTAACTGACCCTTACTAGTTTATTATTAAAATAACAAAAAAATCATGAAAAACTGACTGCAATTTAAATATGATTGGTAATGACTGAAACGATCATGAGCAAAACCTACTTATGCCCAAAACATGTTTCTACTAATACACTTGGCATTGACAATTTAAATTCAACCCCAAATCTGTTCCTTAAACAGTCATTCATTTGAATTTTATTGGTTGTAGTTCTGTTTTTATTTAATTTGTAAATTTGTTTTGATTTTTGTAATCATATCACATATCTAGCTTTATAATTTTATGTATTTAAGGAATTTTAGAATAAAAAGTAATATGTAATGCTAGAAGTCTGTGACAACTCATTTCCTTTAAAAGAGAGCTGTATATACTGAATGTTACTCAACTCGAACATGGAGCTGGAGTCTGAAATCCTCTGAGGTGGAAATTAATGACTCTGGGACACAAGAAGGAGGAATGAGAGTGATGGGGTGATCCCAGATATTCATAAGACTTTTCACTATAATCATTACACAATTTTTCTCTCTGCTTTCCTACAAGAAAAAGAAAAGACAGAAGAGACATTCTGGATGATCAAGAATGGAATGCTACCATGCAAATTCAGACTATAAAGGGAAGCATCTCACACTTTATGGAGCTGCATCTCATTACTTAGAAGTCAGTAAGTGGGGAAAGAGCTCACAGTTACCACTTAGTCAAATAAGGACTGTCATCCCTGCAGGATTCATGGCAAAACTGCCCTTTTGAACAACAAAAAATACACGTCTGAGTAATTAACACAGTGGTTTACTGCAGGAAACCAGATAAAAAATATTTCTAAATGATTGATGATAGCTTCTGCTTTTTCCAAGCCTAAACAATGACAAAGATATTTCAAAGTTGCAGAGACGGTGGGGAGAGACGACTTTCTTACCAGGTAGTATTCATTCTTCTGATAGCAACCTCTTCTCTATGAATGAGCAGTGCGTCCTCTTGCATTTAAATTTGCTCCTTTGGTAATCATGTGATTCCAAAGGATGGGGCAGAAGTGACAGTAATAGTGCAACAGGGATCCCATTTCTATAACTTGTGTGCTGTGCTCAGTTAAAATCAGATAGAGTCATATAAAACTAGGTTTCTAAGCTGTAGGGTCAGACAGAAAAGGTCACCAGCAGGTGGTTAGACTGGTGGGTCTAAGCTAAGGTTCCTCGGCACCTTGATGGGCCCACAAGCTTGGACCAGCCTGAGAGTCCTGTTTTTTGGCGCAACATCACACACGCCTTCATCACATTTTTAGTTTTAGTGTGAAGGAAGCTTCTCAAGTATTATAGATCAGACGAGGGCCCCTAACCCAACAGCAAATACACAGGATGCCTGCAGATGCTTGGTGGGAGAGCTTGGCTCAGAACCACAGTAGTGACTCACTACAGCAATGTGTCTCTTTCTCAAACATTTGAACTGAAGGTTTAGATAGAAACATAAAGATACGGTACAGAAAAGACAATGACATTTTTATTTTGGGGGCAGTCACTGGGTCCCAGGAAATGCTGTAGACGTGTTAACCCGTTATCTCATTTAATCCTATAACAAATTTATGAGGTAGGTGTAATTACTACTGTATTCCCTTTTTCAAAGCAAGAAAACTGAAGCCAAAGAGAGGTTAAAATGCCTTATCATACAAATAATGAGCCAGAATTCTAACTCATTCCAGAACTTCAACTAAGCTGCCACGCGGTCAGCAGAGGCGGGGAAGAGTTGAGTCCTGAAGGGTGATGTACCTATGGCACATGTGTTATTTGTTTTTCTTTTATGACAAAAGATGTTAATGTATGAGTTGCTTTTTCTAAAGTTTTTTGTTTTTTGGTTTTTGGTTTTTTTTGGTGCTGGGGATCGAACTCAGGACCTTGTGCTTTTTCTAAACTGAAACCTCAGTATTCAGGTTTAATTGCAGTGTTGGCACTTCGTGATAAACAAGCGGGTCTGAGGTTGCAGTTTGGGCACCTGTCACTAGAAGGTTCGCCATCACTGCTCTAGGGGAAGAAACAGTGAATTCTGAATCTGGGCAAGCAAGGCCTCCTCTGCTCTGTCATTCCACATGCTGGATAACACCTCATGCCCCTACTCGCCCAGGTCCTTGAGGCCTCCCTGTGCCTCAGCGGCTTGTCACATATGCCCAGGTTGCATGACTCTTCCCGGGTGCCTGTGAAGTCTGGTTTCTTCTTTCCATAAACATTCTTGTAGCAGACCTTTTCTCTTGTGGTGGATAAAATCTGGAATCTCTACCTCGCTTCTCAAAAGCCTAACACTGAGGTAGACTCCTGATAATCACCCAGAAAACTGGTACACCTGTACGCCTGAAGGTTTGCTGAAACAGATTCCTGGAGTCCCTCTCCAGAGCTACAGATTCACCAGAACTGCCCAGGACTCCAAGAATTTGCCGGGTTGTTGATACTGTAGCTCCAAAGACCACAATTCAAGAACTGCTAATCTGGAGCTTGCTACCTCAAATGCAGAGTGGAGGATATAGCAGCCTCCTGTGGAGCTCATTAGGAGTGTGAGATCTCAGCATCCACATAGGCTTACTGCATCAAAACCTGCATTCGTACAAGATGTCCAGGTGATTCTTGAGCTCATTAGAGTTAAAGCCACACTGCTAGAAACACCAGCAGGCTCTAAAAAACACTGCTGCAGCGGCCACACCCAGAGATGCTGACCTCACTGCCTGCCCCTTTCTGGGAGATGCTAATCAAGCAGGTTGTTCGCATGGCCGGGGATGGGGATTGTTCAGGTCTCTCGAGACCAGTCTAATGTGAGCCAGAGTTGTGAGCCACTTATGTTTTGCTGAGCCACTGGCACTCTCTCCTGCCTCACACCAACTTGGGACAGATGTGTTTCTAGAAGGAAAAAGAGTAGTCACTGTAATATTTACTAAACTTACAGAAACGGAGAAAGTAGAAATAGCGTTATGTCTGAGATGTCTATTTTGGCCAAGATAGGCTTCAGCTATAAAAGGTTGATAAATAAAATAAGATCAACAAAATAAAATTGTTTTTAAACTCAGCAAATATTACAGCAGCACTGATCTGCTGATCCAGCAGACAAGTCAGACAGAAAAATATACTCTTCCCAAACGAGT
Organism: Hystrix cristata; assembly: GCA_004026905.1. Lineage (NCBI taxonomy): Eukaryota > Metazoa > Chordata > Mammalia > Rodentia > Hystricidae > Hystrix > Hystrix cristata. The sequence goes on along the minus strand of PVJO010013726.1, from coordinate 35,971 downwards.
ATGTGTTCTCTATGTGAAGTGCTTCACTACTGCCTCCTTTCCCTCTGAAGTATTTTTCTTTCTTCTTTGTTTTGATTTTAATTAGATTGTGGCTTTAGAGGAGTTATTCTAATACTCTGCACCTCAAGTTTTTCAACTGGAAATCAAGACTGACCTCCAGCTTTTAGTGAGTGAAGACTGAATTGAATTCCATAAGAAGTGCCCAGTGTAACCAGACCATCTAGCAAGAGTACAATACACGGTCTACTTGGGAGAACTCTTCAGTCAGGGACTGTAAGTTTAGGTAGCTAATGATCTGTAATGCCCTCCTCAGCACCTGTTAATCTCACATTAGTAGGGAGAGTGTGTACGGTCCGGTAGAGGAAGCCAGGGAAACTTCAGCTCGCAAAGCTGAAGGTGAGGCTGGATCCAAACCAGAGGCTGCACAGCATGTGCCCGAAAGCCGCGTGTGGAGATCATGCATCAGAAAGGTTTCCTGCGGCTTCGGTGGGCTGTGGACAGGCAGCAAGGAGCCCTGTCAGTCTTACAACAGCCAGAGAGCTGGAGATGGGAATCCACTCAGCAGGGGTCTGCCCCTGCATTTCAAACAGTTTCCTCACCTGGAGAGTGCAGTGGACTGTGAAGAGCTGAGCATTTTCACAAACATCTCCTGAGAGATCATTTGACATATAGGACATAAGGAGGTGAAGGGACCAAGAGGAAAAGTTAAACATAACTCTTTCAAGAGTTTCCACCACGTTCCTTCCTGATTCTCCTTATTTAAAAAGATACCTCTTCTAATGGAAGTTTTATGATGCTTTGAAAATGCTCAGGGACATTTTCCAACTTGAGTCAATATCCTTTGTGTTCTGATAAGATACTGCATGAATGTAATTAGCTGTTTGCAACTAGTTAATTAAGAGATACTGCAGTACCTCGGCCTCCTGCATTAAACAAGTCTAGCTGATAAGACTAAAATTGGCAAATAAGAGGATTGACAGGACACAAGAGGATAATGTGTCACTCAAGAATTTATTTTTCTAGTGAGTAGATGAGTTCAGCAAAATCCTGTGGAGGGGTGAGTCCTTTACAAGGCCCATGTATTGTCAGGAAAAAGGGATTTCCTACTGTTGGAAATTGCAGCAGTAAAGACTTCTTTCCAATTTTCATTCTGTTTTCTTTTTACGGTTATCCCAGGACTTTAGTTACTGAAGTCAAAGAGACGATGGAGACTGAGAGACCACCTCGTGTGTGCCACTTGACAGGATCCACACTAGCAGAGACTTTGTGTGAACTTTCTAAGAAGAGGCCGTTCCTCCACTTACACACCGCCCTTCCCCTTACTCCAGCACCCAGGTTGGCAAGTGGCACCTGGACAGGTTTCCCGCTCCACTCACACTTTGGGAAGACATGGTCAGTCTGCACAGCTGTCAGCAGCATAGTCCTGCTTCACCCCACCCAAAACAGTGGAAGACAGGGCTTGAGAGAGTCAGTCCTCAACCAGGAGGGACCAGATTATCTCTCCCTACCTTTAAAAGGAAGGAACATTCTCAAGCACAAGGTCTTGTCTGGTACTTGCCTGTTCACAGTGCAAGTTCAATGGTGCCTTGAGTATTAGCAAATGTCTTCTCACACCCAGATATTCTCCAGGAAGAAATACTGGACATGGTGGTGTACACTTGTAGTCCCAGCTACCGGGGGGCAGAGGCAGGAGGATCACAGGTTGGAGGCCAGGCCAGGTTACATAGTGAGACCCTGTCTCAAAATAAAAATATAAAAAAGGTGAGAGATACAGCTCAGCATATCCTAAGTTTAATCCTCAGTTTCACCAAAAAGAGAAAGAGAAAGAGAGAGACCTACTTTTCTCCAAGCTAAGAATCGCCTGCTAGAGTGTGGGTGGAAAATTGAGGAATAGGCTAGAACCTGGGATAGCTTGCACATGCCCAGTTAGAGACTACGATATGTGAGCCGATAGATGTACTCTCTCACCCAACCCGCCATCGCTTGGGAGTTACTATGTAAGGAGTTGATGGTGGAAGAGTGTAAATATGTGAAGAGGATCGAAGTGAGGAAAGAACATTGGGAAAGTACACGTTGTCCTTTAATCAGATTACCAGACTATCTGAATAGTGTCCCTCTCCATCCCAAGCAGCCTCTGCTCCTCTGTGCCAAGTTCCTTGTGTTCTGTGTGGCTGCGTGCATAAGGATGACTTGGGGCACAAGTCAAAAACATATCACAGGGGGCTGGGGATTTAGCTCAGTGGTTAGAGCGCTTGCCCTACAAGCAAAAGGCCCTGAGTTCGATCCCCGGCACCAAAAAAAAAGAAAAAAAAAGAAAAAAAAATCATGGGTTCTTCAATCAGAATTCCTAGCAGCAGAGTAGGAAATCTACATTTTCTAACAAGGTCCCTAGGTGAATTTTATGTACTCTAAAGTTTGTGAATGACTAATCTACCAGAATAAGTAGCTTACATAGTGGACATTTATTGGTCTAGTTTATCTGCTTATGACTTCCTTTACATTTAGAAAGAAGAAGGTGAGTCCCCAATGTCATTTATGCAAATATCTATTAGGTAAGCCTAGCATGATAGAGGTCTACTTGGCTAGAAAGCACAGAATAGCAATGCAACTTCCACTGGCCATAAATAATCGGTCATATGCCTTTACTAAGCAGTTCCCAAGCATCCAATTCTACTGCTTCCCTAATACCAGTCATTCCTCAAATATGTGCCTAGGCATCACATGCATAGCCCTCTCTGTTCTGGTTTCAACTCTTAAGACAAGAGTAAAATGAAAATAAGAGCTTTGCCGAGAGGAAGAGTAAAAGGATAGCTGGAAGGCAAGGGGAAACAGGGGGCAGGTCAAAATGTGCCACTGAACAAGCAGTCCACTTCCTGCCCATCTGCAGAAGCTCTCTGCTAGTGCCCTCGGGAGACTCTGTAAAGTTAAGAGTACTCAGAGCTTTGGGTCAGACCAAGAGGATAATTTACTATAAAATAGACAGAGTGCCTCAGTTTTTATTGCTGCTATCATAAATTACCACAAATTTGGTGGCTTGAAACAACACAAATTTATTATTTTACGATTCCATTAGATCCCACTAGGCTAAAAGTGAAACTCTGGCAGAGCTACGTCCCTTTCTGTCTGCTTTGGGTAGGATGGTTCGTGGCTCCTGATGCTCCTAGAGCAGTAAGGGCGAACCTTCTAGAGACCAAGTGCCCAAACTGCACCACAAAACCCACTTATCTATCGCAAAGCGCGGACACTGCCCCTACGTGCCTGTTATCCCGTGCTCGACTGCTGGGGCGCTGCTCAGGCGACTTGGCTTGTGTCCCGAAAGAGAGGCTCTGTGGGCCTGCCGCACCATGCGTGTCATAGGTTCATCACCACTGGCCTAGAGGCTGTCACCACTTCTTGACACATAATCCCTGTCTCTCCATCTTCAAAGCAACCGAGGCAAGTCCCTCTCATTTCGGATCACTCCGACCTCCTCACTGTTCCACCTATAGAAACTCTCACGGATCTATCAAACCCCTCTGGACAACCAAGCTTAATCTCCCCCATTTTAAGGTCAGCTGGTGAACCACCTCTGTTCGACCTGCAGGCTTAATTCCACTTTGCCGTGTAAGGAAACACAGTCATCGTTTCCAGATATTAGGAGGTGGACATCTTTATCAGGGTGGGCCTGGGAAGGGGATTATTCTGCTTGCAGTACAGGAGAAAGCTGTCAGTTCTGAGGAGTGAGGTGAGACTGTGAGGCTATAAATTGCAAAGTAAAGTGGAGCAAAGCAAGTTGCAGAGCAGGGAAAGGCCAGAGAAAGTGACCAGGGTCCCAGGCAAAGAGTCATACAGAGGAGTTTAAGTTGAATTGTGGCATCACCTACAAGCTGAAAAAAGCACATAGATCCACACAAAATCTTCAGATTTTGAAGTGGGGCAGATTTCAGCATGTATCTATATTTCTCTGGTAGATGCTGGTACAGAACTGACCATTACCTCAAGTCATCATTTCCAGGCCAGAAAGATAGTTTCCTTTCTATTGGCTGTTCTGCACTTTTGCTTTGAGTTTATTTTAAAATGTAGCCCATCAACAGCAGAATGTTATCACTATGTACATCTAAAATGTACCATTAAAATAAAATTTAAAAAAATAAAATATAGCAATAACAAATGCTTAATATATCCTACCAAACTTCAAACTACATACAAATATATGAAAATCATGTGTTACTGTATCTTCATCTTCTTCATTCCACTTTCTCACCTCCAAAATAACTACTGAATGGTATGCATCCTTCCAGATCTTTCCCTGGTACATGTGAACACATAGGTATATAATTTTGTTGTTATTTTCCTTGTTAATTTGTTTTTTGTACTCAATGAACCCTGCATACCCCTTCATGTACATATATATATATATAATTTAATGACATTTTGCTTATTGGCTTCATAGTATTCCTTAGGGAGAAATGCCCTATGATATAACTCTTTTTACATGTAAATATTTACATGATTTTGTGGTTTTTAAAAAATAATTTTGGGTTATGTATCACTGTGCATGTATCTTCATATACTTACATAAATATTTCTGTAAAAAAAGATGTCTAAGGTAAAATTTCTGAGTAAATTGAGTACATTTTAATGAGTGTTGCCAACTTACATATGTATCAACAGGAAATTAGTGTTCTATTTTCTCTATAAAGACATAGAATGTGAAAAACCTTTATAATTTTCTATCTGATGGCACAAAATACTGTCTGTATTATTCAGCTTTTCCATTGCTGGGATAATACCCAACTCTCACAACTTCGTAGAGAAAAGGCTTAATTTAGCTCATGGTTTGGGGGAATTCAGTCCGTAGTTGACTGGCTTCACAGCAAGAACATTATGGCAGAAGGGTGTGACAGAGAAAAGCTGCTTAGATTATGGTAAATAGTGAGCAGAGCAGGGGAATAGTGCCAGAGAGGAATAGGCAAGGGACACTATATACAGTAAAAACCTTGGTTTGTGATCATAATTTGCTCTGGAAACATGCTTGTAATCCAAAGTACATGTATATCAAAGCAAATTTCCCCACAAGAAATAATAGATACTCAGGTGATTTATTCCACAACACAAGAACATTCATATAAAATGATTATAATACTGTAATACAATACAAAATAGTAAAGAAAATACAAAATATAAAGAAAAATAAACAAATTAGCATGTATTTACCTTTGAAAACTTTTGTGGCTGGTGTGAGGGAGACCAAAGATGAGTTATTGTGTAGGATGAATTTCAAGAATCTTTTTCTTTTCACACAATTTTAACAAGGAGCCTATCCAATGACATTTGATTTTGCCTTCTTTTAATGATTTCATGGAAATGTGATGTTGCACTGTCATTAAACAGATTCATCACATGCATGGCTACAGTCTTATTTGGGTGATATTTTTTACAAAATTTTGAAGTTCCCACATTTTACACATCTCTTTAATCTCATTTGAAGTAATGGATTCCTCCACCTTTTTCTTTTCCTCTTTTGTAGATAAGATCTTCCCCATAACAACTGGCTGTTGGGTCAGGATGACTCACAATCCTACAGGGTGGTAGGGAGAAGGAGGAGGATGAGTAGAAAGAGGAGGATGAGGAGAAGGAGAAAGAAGAAGGACCATTGACTCACTTGTGATCATGTGATGTTCAGCATCACATCCTACTCATATTGCAAGACATTGCTCATTTATCAAGTTAAAATTTATTAGAAATGTTTACCCATCTTGTGTAACACTGGAAGAACAAGTTACTCATAATCCAAGGTTTTCCTTGAATATAGCTATGACCCACCCAGACATACCCAGGAACATGATGTGCTAATCTGCTAGGCATTTCTTAATTAATAAAGCTGACGTCCCAGGATTCATAGTCAAAAATCCACCCCTTGTCAATGTCACACTCAAATACATCTACTTTAATCATACTTAATCTACAAACAAAGACAAGAGCAAGTTCATAAATATACCTTAAATAATGCAACCATTCCATATACAACTGGATCCCTTCCCCAAATCTCAGTGGTTCAAGCATTTTTCAAGAGTCCAGGTCCACATCTTTTCTGAGACTCAAGGCAAACTCTTAACTGTGAACCTGTGTAAAAATCAAAAACAAGTTACATAATCCCAAGGTACAATGGCACAGGGCAACCATTCACATTCCAAAAGGAAAGAATGGGGATACAGAAAAGAATAAGACAAAAGCAAGACTAAAAATCATCAGGGCAAATATTAAATCCAGTATCCATGGCACCTGGTTGTAAAATATGAGTTCCAAAGGGCTTGGGTAGCCCCACCCTGTGTCCTTGCCAATTGCAGCCTGCAAGTCTTCTCTCTTGGGCTGGCTCTACTCACAGCTTGCAGCTTTCCTTAGCTAATGTTCTACTTTTATGACATCTCTGACTTCTTGTGGTATCTATTCCACCTTCAGCCTCATTCTAATAGCTTCATGCACTGCCTTCTTGGGAGCTACTTCTCTGGCCTCCCAGACCTTCTTTTGAAATCTGGGTGGAAGACTCTCTGACCCCACAACTCTTGCGTTTTGCATGACAGTAAAACCAGCATCATGAGGATGACGTCAATGCCAAAGTTTGCTGTCAATGAAAGCATCAGTCAGCAACCCCCCCCCAAACCCTGGGCCATGGCTGCAGTGGACTCTGAGTGTATGGATGGCTGAGCATGATTAGATGAATCTCTGAGAATCAATTCCCTTGGAGGCCCTCCTGAAGCAGAGATCCCAGGGACTCTCTTATCAAATGAAAGTTTGATCCTTTTGCAAACTTGGCCTGCAATGCAGGGGCCTTACTGATTCCTGAGATGCCTTCATGGCATCTTTCTTCTTATTTGTGTACAAAGTACTTACTTTCTTTTTAAGGGTACCATATCTCCTTTGGCCCCAACTTTACACATAGTTCCTTCTGGGCCAAAATTTAATTTTGTTCAAATGTTTCCTTCTCTGACTTTTGTCTCCAATTCTCACTGTAAATTTGTTTAAAAGCAGCCAAGAGTACCCATGCCACAGTCTGACTGTTGGACTGTCTTGAAATTCCCTTCTCCAGATTAATTTTTCCACCACCCTTAATCTCAGTCTCCTGCAAATTCTCAGGACAAAGGCAAAGTTTAGACAAATTTTCTGGTAGAGTGCAACACATATACCCTCTAGTCCAACTACCAATGGAGCCTTGTTCCCAGCTGAAACCTCCTGATCCTGGCCTTTATTGTTCAGATTCTTAGCAGCATCCTAGTCTTCCAAGACCCAACAAGAATCACTCATCAAAATCTGTTTCCAGCATTCTAGGGCTTCTCTCGCCTGTTTCTCCAAATCTTGCCTAACTCTTCCAGTGAACCAGTTCCAAAAGCTTCTAAAGCACATGGGCAGGTATAGTCACAACAATGACCCAACTCTTGGTTCCAAATAAGTGTATTACTCAGCTTTCCCACTGCTGGACACAATACCTAACACTCACAACTTAAAGGAGGAAAAGCCTAATTTAGCCCACTGTGGAGGGATTCAATTCATAGTTGGGAGGCTCTAAAACAGGAGCATTATCACAGAAAGCCATGTCAGAGTAAAGCTGCTTAGTTCGTGGCAGCTGAGAACAGAGGGGGGGCACAGTGCCAGCTATATAGTACCCATGGCATGAATCTATGACCCACCCAAACACCCAGGAGCATGCTGTACTGATCGGGTAGGTATTTCTTAATCTGGTGAAGTTGACATATCAGGATTACAGGTCACAGTGCCGATGATTAATGCAAATTGCTTTTATCTGATCAGTTTTAAGACTAAAAATCTCATATGTTGTTCTAATGTTTCCTTTAAGGGTTATTAGGCTCCTGAGGATTCTCTGGAATGTTGTTATGGTCATTGACAGTAGAAAGCCACCTGGAACTAATCTGAAACAAAGCAAGCTGACAATCTAAGAAAGAAGGCCAGAACCATTGTTCAGACTCCTTGGGAGGCTTCTCTCTATCTTTCTGCAGGCTTTTTATTCCCTCTATATCATTTAACAATGGGCTTACAGGAAATATAACAAAAATTTCCACCCTGCGTGTCATCAGGCTTCTCCAGCCTTCATCTCTGGAAAGACTATTGGCTAGTAATCCCTGAGAATCCCACAGATGGCATAAAACAAAGAATATGGATTTCAGAGTCAATAAACTTAAATCTCCCGCCTATAAAATTCATGATCTTGATCAAATCACTAAATTATTCTGTTAAGGGTGCTCCCAGGATTGCTCTAGGAATTAAATGGAATATACAGAATATTATGTACTCAGTAATTCTGACTGTTCTTTTCTTGTCTTTCTCCTTATGTGGAGGCCCCTCGAATGCCTAGAGTCTCTCCTTCTACCCACAGGGCATCAGTGCCAGCTGGCACAGTCTTACCCTCTGCTTGATTCATGATGTAGGACCTGCTTTTTGGTGTCTGTCCAGTCAGCCAATTTCTCTGAAGTTTGAGTTTTGTCCTTGCTCTTTCTCTACCTTATGTTTAGAAAGAGTTTCTTGAAGGACAGCAGTCTTCCTGATTGTCCCATCATCTTTTCCCTATACTTTAAAAAGCCTCTTCTTCTTTCTCTGGATTTTGAAGCCTGACACTGGACCAGAAATGCCCCTGCCAAGCTTGGATTTGGACTTGTCCCACTACCACCCACCCTCCCATACCTCAGTCTCCATTTATGAGGCTATGTCTCTGTCCCTCATTCTGGTTCTCCTGTTCTGACTCTGCCATAGTTTCCTTTTGCTACAACAATTAGGCACCACAGTGCACTTTTAACAGGCTCCCAGGCGCTCACGCTGATAGCTCATCTAGGTTCTTATAAATGCTGCTGATGAAGAGAATGGATTAAAGTTGTCCTCTCTGTCTCTCACTCCTCTCTGTCTCTCTTTCTTGCCTGTCAGAAGCACACTTTTCCCCAAACTGTAAAGATTTATCAGTCTGTGGGGATAAATCTCTAACAGAATCAACTGGATAAATGAGCACACAGTATCCCATTCTGGGAACATGGAGTAGAAGCAGAAAACAAAAAGCCCCACTAATACTCCACACATTTGATGTTAAGTCTGAAACCTACAGATTTAGACTTTTCACATTTGCAGCTGGTCCCGCTACTTGTTCAGTTATATCTAAGTGCTTTCTGAAACATATGCACATATGATTGCCAAAAGGGAAGAGGCATAATGTTAAGCCTTCTGCTTTCGTTAACGAATCTCCTATCTGGACTTCCTGCTTAGTTTTATTACTAAAACTATTAATACATTTAAGCATCACATAATCATAATCATAATCATAATCATAATCATAAGAAATGAAAATGTTTATATATTTTTCACAGTGGTTATCTGTATTAGGATATTCATTTTGCTGCTTAGGACCAAATCACAGTGGTTGAGAACAAGATAAAAACTTGTTTCTCTAGTTCAAGGGCCATCGAATGGGTTCATCAGATAGAAGCTCCAATCTAAGAGATTTCCCAGGGATCAAGTCTCCTTCCATCTTATTCTGTCAATCTTACCATCTTACGGTAAAAACCAGCTTACCCCCCAGCCACATTCATGTATCAGCCTATGGAAAAGGGTCAAGGGGACATGGAAGCAAGCAATTTTCTTTTGGGAACATGGTCTGGAAGTTGCTGGCGTCACTTCCGCTCCTATGACTTTGAGTAGAACCTAGTTGTGCAGCTACGCTTTGCTAAGGCAAACTGGGATATGTAATTTTTTAAATGAATAGTTATGTGTCCACTTAGACCTCCAGTGGTTCTGTTACCAAAATCCATCACACCACATGTACAACTGTTAGCTTACTCTGCATTTGATATTTTAAGTCATTTCCCTATGTCATTAATAAAAATTTAAGAACATAATCTTTACTGACTATGCAATGGCTCCACATATGGAATTATTTCCCTAGTGAAAAACATGAAAGTTGCTTCCAAATAACAATTTTATGAATAGTTCTGCAGTTAACATCTGCTATGCTACCTTTGTTTGCTCCTCTGGTTACTTCCTTTGGAATTATTCTTACAGATAAGACTGTTTCAATAAGAAGTTGTACTAATAAAGCTTTTTCTCAGTGCAAATGACAGGGTCGAACTGACACCACCATCACTAGAAATAATTTGGTCCATTATGAATCTTTGAAAATTTGATCAATTGAAAACAGTATCTAATTGTAATTTAAAATTTTATTCCTTCAATTATTAATGTATTTACTTCATTAATTATGAATTTTAACAAATTCCAAGTATTTATTAGCTGCTTGTATTACCTCTCTGAAGAATTTTTCTTTGCCTATTTATTACCTTAGGGATTTTTTTTCATCTGTAAAACAGAATAGTACTAGTACCTACCCAATTAGGTATGCCGAAGAGCAAATAAGAAGACAGAAGACAACGACACTGTTACTTCTGCCTCATGTGTTTTGGTTTCTTCTGGACCAGCCCTGTGGCTTCAGCACCAGTGTGAGTTGTGGCTGCTCTGGAACCACAGTATGAGGAGCCCCCGCCACTCTGCCTACTCCCCTATCTTACTCCCTTCTCAATACTGATGATCAACATAAATTACCTATTTTTGAAGTAGTGGGGATTAAACGCAGGCCCTTGGGACAGTAGGTGAGCATTCTATCACTGAGCTACAGCCCCAGATCTTTTTATTTTATTTTGAGACAGAGTCTGGCTGGCTGAGTTGCCCAGGCTGGCCTCAGATTTATGATACTCCTGCTTCAGTCTCTCAAGTAGCTGGGATTACAGGTTTGTACCACTTCACCTCTTTTCTAGTCTCTCTCTCTCTCTTTTTTTTTTTAACTGACATTTCTCCACCGCCAAAACAGTATCTGGCATGCAGTAAGTGTTCGATTAATATTTTCTAGATAACCAAATGAGCCTCCTCCTCTCACTGCCAGAGGCTCTTGACTATGTTAGAAACTTGGACACAGTCTAAAATTACCTCTTTTCTAAATACAAGACAGGAACCCTCCACTCACCTCCCACAGCTATGCACACTCACTACTATTGTTTCCAGGCTCTCCCCATGTGCCATGCTTATAATCCCAACTGGACGTGCCATCAGTAATTACTCCTTAATATTCCACTGCATTCTATCACTCAGCTGGCACAGTTTCTCCTAAGATGTATCATCTCTAACCAGGAATAAATAGAGGAAAGGAAAGAGGAAGAGAGTCATGATCTGGCTGCCTGTAGAATATTGTTCTCATGCAGAAAAGAATGCGGTTGCCTGACTTCCTGGTTAGAATCCCTGAGCTAGCAACAGGCTGTGTTGGTAACAGAGAGCTTTTTAATACCTTCTGCCAGATGATGTGTACTTTTCCAAGCCAGAGGGTGGAGCAAATAGAGTCCATGACTGTGCTTTTGCATCCAGCACCGCTGATGTGGCAGTTTTTAGAACTCATCCCCAACTCCAGCATATAATCTTCCTGTATCTTACATATCAGAGCTGCCGCAACTAAAAAACAATTGAAGAGGAATATTTATGGACTGTCAAGAGAGGACAGATCGGTTCTTCTAGGAAAGTGTTCTACCACTGAGCTAAATCCCCAACCCCCAAGAGGCGGTACGTCTAGTTAGCTAATGTTTACTTTTAAACTGATTTTCCTTACATGTGGTAAGGGGTATGGTACATTTTTTTCCTTCAGTATTTTGTTCTGTTTTACTTTTGTTGCTTCATAATTATTATGAATAATTTCAAATGTATCTTAATATTTTGAAATTAATTCCATTTTAGTAACTATTATGATCTACAGCATAAGAGTGGCCATTCTGAAACCCAGTAATTAAGTAATTAAAGTTTGGGAATTTTTTGATGAATTAAAAAGCAGGAAGAACATGGGAATTGTTTTAGGAACACAGGCTGAATGTACCTTAATGAAAATACCAACTATCCTTCTGAAGTTCCCACAAAACCTGACGGTCCCTCGTTCTCACAGTTCCTCAGCTGTTCTCAACTTCTGTTTCTCTTCCTGTTCTACTCAACTTCTTTCTAAGTTGGAAGGAAGCCCACCTATTCGATATTATATGCTGACCACCCTCAGCCGCCACCCTCAGCTTCAAATCTTTCCATCTTAGTACAAAGGGAAATACCTTCTCTTCACATTGTTCCATGCAAAAGGTCCTAGGAACTCATGAAAAGGCTGCATGACACACCAGTTGCATTATTAGTGGCTCAGGGATTCCTTGGTACAAAAATGAGCAGCTGACCAGCAAATCAAACCTCTTCGTGTGTCTCATTAAATTCCCACATCCACTATTCACTAGTGAGAATCTCTGTTGCAGCCAACATCCAGCTTGGTTGAAACTGAGGCCGTTTTAGTTGTTTCTTCAGGCTCCTCCATACCCGGCCTGAGATTAACATCTGAGGAACAAGGATTCATCAACCCGAGAATAATTAGGTAGGGAAAGATATTTACTGCGATGAGCAAGGCTCTGATCTGACAAGCTACCCGAGACATCCAGCGTCAGAGATACCACGATAAACCGTGACCCACTGCAAAACTCCTGACCACTGTTGATTGAGTAGTTATATCCGATTTTGCCTCAGTGTTTAATGTTCTTCACAAATTCATGACCTAACACTCTATGCAAGGGTCACCCTGGGAATCTAAAATACTTTTTTTAATCATTATGCCTTCAGGGATATTTGATTTCTATAATACAGAAAATATTAGAAGCACGAATGCCTATGAAACCAGGACTTGCAACACCTATCTTGTTCTGTGTAGCTGAGAACAGTCAAGGGACAATTTGATCTTGAATAAAACCATCTTTTCATAGCATAGGAACTCTCTGCAGTGCACAAATACAGAGACTCAGAAGGAATAACATCACCGGCATTGATGCCTGGCACCCCCCGGCGCATATAAAAAGCCAAAGTAAAATGGCAGACAAATCTATAAAATGCTAAAACAACTCAGGAAGAGGTTGAAAAGTTTCTAAGTTTCTTAGTCTAGAAGGATGATTTTTGAAAGTTTTAGTACATCAACAAAGTGAGCATCAGTAAGACCTAGCCCAGTAACTAATGAATCTAGAGGATTGAATGTAGGCAGTTCTTTTTTAATAGTATTTTAAAAGACATTAAATCTCAGATGTTCTCAGATTATTCCTCAGAAGAGTTCAAAGAAATGGCTTTGATAGTGATGGCTTTGAATGAGGGCAGATCTTCATGTCTAAGAGGAAAGCTGAAACCCGTTTGAGGCAGTGACAGCAAAGAGCAAGCGAGGTCCAGGAGCCAGTCAGGAAAGTCACCAAGGGGCAAGGCAGCCGCAGCGAACAGTTCCTCTGCCCTATCTCGGCCGTACGCACAGGTCTTGCAACTGAACACTTACCCAGATTTAAGGAGGCCTCACAGCCTATGGTGGGCTTGTCACTTTATGTAAGAATATTTTTCCCTGTTTCAGACGTGGTGTGTGTCTCTTTGTTCTGCTTTAGTTTGTGTTTGTGTTACATGACAGTTGGCCAACCCTACTACTATATCTGTCCTCTGTAGGGAGGGAACACGGTCCTGAGATAGCACAAAAACAGTGCATGCATGTCCCAGGCCAGCTGTCATGTGTCAGCAGCCAGGAGTGACCCACTGATCGCAGAAGTCTAACAGCCATTACTGACGCTGAGCCTGCTCAGTCTCTCCACCCAGCGCGTGACTGTGTGTGTGTTTTGTTTTGTTTTGTTTTTTTCTTGATGAGCCCAGTGCTGAGATACGGTGCAGAACAGGCTCAGACTTTTGCTGCTGTGACAGACAACAGATGCCACCTGCCCGACAGGCACACTTTAGATGTGCCAAGGGGCCTGCCTTTCAGGTGCCTTAGGATGAGAACACATTGAAATTCTAAGCTACTACATAAGCAGATGATCTTCCCATCCATCCTGCATGACTTCTAACACCATACAGAGATGGCTAAAATGAGTTCATCCATATGAAATGTGGAGGGAAGACTAAATAAATTTTGTTGAAGAACAAGTTATAGAAACATCTAGGAAAGGAAGTATGCTGGCTGGAATTTAATTTGTGAGCTCAATCTAACTTTGAGCAAACTTTAAACTCCCTAAGTTGGAACAGACCTTAGAGACCATGAGATCTAAGTACCCATATCAGTATTTTCAAATACCAGGCTGCCAAACAGCTATCTGAGAATCTATCTAGGGGAACATTCTTAAAATATAGATTTCCAGGCCATAGCATACAGGCTTTTGACTTAGTGAGTCTTGAATTGGGCTCAAGTATTTTTATTTTTAACACTGCTAGAAAGATAACTTGGAAAAAAGGAGAGAGCAGATAAAACTCAGGACCCAGAAGGATGGCGCACCTGCTGCCTGGACCCATGTTCTTGGTGGGCAAAGGACAATATCCCACGTGGGCAATCATATCCAAAGGCCATCACACTAGGTGTCCCAGAAAGACTGGGGCATGGCGGTTAGTTAGAGAGTCAAATAGCTAGGCAGGGCAAAGGAGCATTCAGACTTGAGAAGTGAACACGTGCTAATTTTTATCTTTCTGAACCACAGTGTCATTTTTCACATGGGTAAAATAATTCTCGCTCCACAGAATTTCGAAGTATGGTCCCTGGCACATGGTAATGTCTAAAAGGAATTTCATAGTTTCTAAAATGAAATTCTAATCTTACATCTTACTATTTCACAAAACAATGTGTTCAAAAACCCGCCCGGATTTCTATTTCTGGTTAACCTCCCTGCTTAGCTTTCTGAGTTGTCTGTATCCCGGTCACACTTTCTAAGTGCACTTCTCACCACTTGTCCAAGCCCTGCACCCCAAGCAGCTCAGAGGATCACCAAGGCTGCTACACCCTCGTATTCTAAGGTGGCGAAGTGTTTGTGCCCACTTGTTCATCCTTCTCTGTCACCGTCTTTCTACACAGAAAATTGGTACACAGCCCATACATTGTGCCATGCACTGCATTAGGTATATTTTTCACATTATATTTCTTTGAAGGATCATGATCGTCCTATGAGGCAGCTACTTATTTTAGACCTTTTACCAATAAGTAGCCTGAAGATTTTGGAAAGAGTGACAGCACGCAGAAGATGACATGTTTAGCGAGTGAC
The DNA here is from genome assembly GCA_004026905.1 of Hystrix cristata. Lineage (NCBI taxonomy): Eukaryota > Metazoa > Chordata > Mammalia > Rodentia > Hystricidae > Hystrix > Hystrix cristata. The sequence continues at coordinate 20,888 of PVJO010013726.1, read as the reverse complement.
AGATCCATGACTTGGTCTGGGGCTTTTCTGTGGCCACAGCCCTCTCTCTCGGCCGCATGCTTTGCTTTCCCCTGTGGACCCCAGCTGAAGCCATCAGTGAAGGCTTCGTGACCCCCGCCCCCTAGAGGAAGAGGGCAGCTCCAGGCTTCACTGGATTAAAGGCAACACCAAAAAATTTTATTTAAGCACATCAAAGTCTGGAAACCAAACAGAGCATCAGTGAGAACACTTCATTATCCTTTGCAAAAGGTGCCCTCCGGGCAAACAGGAAAACAGTGAAACTCACTGAATACTTAACTTGAGTCTTCTCCCACAAGACATTAGCAAAGCTTTATTTTTTTTAACACTTAGTCAGAGGCATGAAAACAAATAGTGATAAATGCTTCGGGAAAACCACTTTAAACTTTGGTTTTAACACTAAAGAGGAAAGGGTATTTTAGGACAACAAGTCAATGTCTACCCGATATTTATGTCTGTATCTTCACTCTCCTTGTAGGAGCAGCACAATAGAGCCTCCTCATTACTCCAGCCGACCCAGCCTTGGCCCCCTGGGGGCTTGGACAGGAGGTATTTACAGGCTCAGAGTTTCAGATTTTCTGACTGAAGACTGTAGTCACTTGTCATTTATGCTTCTCTAGCACTGATCTTTCACTCGGTTTCAAAAACTAAGAGGTAATAGATAAATAGGTAAGTTGATATACACATTGCTTAGATTTATATATCTGTATCGATCTAGCTATCTACAAGTGTTGATAGATCTATAAGTCAGTCACCTGGTAAGCGATCTGTCACAGTTTAACAAACATTTATGAAGGGTCTACTGAGAGGGTCTACTAAGCACTAGAAATAAAACTAGAATAAGATCTGTTTTCTAACCTCAAATACTTTATGGTTGATATTATGCACCTAGATGTTATCTCTTTTACTCATTAAAGAATAACACTGTTATTTTGAAGAGAATATTAGGAGATCAAGGACACAGAAAAATTCAAGAATTTGCTCAAAGGTACATAGAGAATAAGTGGTAGGTACTGCTATTTCCAAAATACAAGTCTCTGCCTGTGAGTCTCTTATGATCTGGTTTTCCTTGTTGATCCTGGTTCTAGCAGTTCAGCCAACCTGTCTGTTGCTGCTTTGCCTGATTCCTCTCCCCCTTGCCCTGCAGGATCTGTGAGTTCCCCAGGCAGGAGCTTCATTACTTGAAGCAGTGCTTCCCAACTGCCCATGCCTCGGCCCACTCCTCTACTGGAACCCCTTGTTTGAGAAAGAATGAGTCAAAGTGCCAGTGCCTCTGGCCTTTCGGGATCCCTGTTTCCCAGTGGTGATATCCTTAGTGCTCCTAACTTCACCAGGTGGCCTCAGTTGCCTGTCTGTCTGCTCTCTGGACACCAACCAAGCTCTGCCTAGGCCAGGCTGGGTCAATAAGTACTAGCACATGGGAAAGTAGTGTCACATGGGAAAGGAGCCGCATACCAGGGGAGAGAAGACTAGGAGGCTGGAACAGTCTGAAGTCTTAATCTCTTTCTTTCACTCACACATATGTACACATGTTTCTCTCTCTAGCCACCTCTCCACAGCTTTACACACATTCACTATGAAGCTAATACGCCTAAGCTAGGGCCTCTTACTTCCATTTACAGTTTGGGTTAAGGTCA